>CAUDMG010002199.1:0-54799 GCA_958450375.1 Homarus gammarus | reverse complement strand
GGTAGATTTTTTGTTAAAGCATAACTTAGCTGAGCCTAGTACCTCCCCCTGGGCTTCACCTTGCCTTCTCATTCCAAAACCCGATGGCACCTTTCGTTTCTGTACAGATTATCGTAAAGTGAACCAGGTCACTGTCTCTGACTCCTACCCTTTACCTTTGATTGAAGATATAATAGACAGCATAGGCTGTGCCCAATTTATCAGTACCATAGACCTGTTGAAAGGATATTATCAAGTAGGACTCACGGATAGGGCAAAAATAATCTCGGCATTTATAACTCCATTTGGTCTTTTTCAATATTTAGTTATGGCGTTTGGCTTTTCTAATGCTCCGGCCACATTCCAGAGGGCCATAAACTACCTTATTCAAGACCTAGGTGGGACGTTCGCCTACCTGGATGACCTGGTGGTGGTGTCGGACAGCTGGGACGAACATCTGGTGCGTTTGGAGATACTGTTTGCACGACTGCAAGAGACTGGATTCACCATAAACCTGGCTAAATCTGCTTTTGGCCGGGCCTCGGTGACTTACCTGGGACATATCGTTGGGCATGGTATGGTGAGACCCAAGGACGCAAACGTTGAAGCCATCTTGTCCTTCCCCACTCCAAGGACGAGGAAGGAACTCATGCGCTTCCTGGGGATGTGCGGCTACTACCGTCGGTTCTGCAGTAACTTCTCCAGCGTGGCCGGACCCCTCACAGACCTTACCAGTTCTGCGGTCCCTTACATCTGGAACCAGAAGTGCGACCAGTCTTTCCACCGCCTCAAAGCCTTCCTTGCCTGTAAGCCTGTAGTCCACCCCCCTGACTACACCTTGCCCTTCCATCTGCAAATCGACGCTAGTGGTGTCGGAGTGGGGGCTGTGCTCCTACAACCCGACCCAACCACTGATGTCCTTCACCCTGTGGCATATTACTCCGCCAAGTTGAAAAAACATCAGACCAACTACTCGACCATAGAGAAGGAGGCCCTGGCTCTGGTGTTGGCAATAAAGAAGTTTGAATGTTACCTCCAGTCTTGCCCACAAACAACCCTGGTCTTCACCGACCATAACCCACTCACGTTCATCCAAACCAACAAGACCTCCAACCAGCGAATCCTCCGCTGGGCTCTCCTCACCCAGCCCTATAATCTACAAGTCCGGCACATAAAGGGGGTGGAAAACCTGATTGCAGACTCCTTATCCCGAGCTCCAGTGGAAATGTAGCAGCTACTCTCCAGACGCACCAGGTGATCACCTCCTTCGCGCCCGCGCTACGAAGGTCTTTGGAGGGGGGGTGTGTTACGAACCCCTCCACCGATTGTCTTCATCTACCTACCCAGCACCACGAGCAACGCCATCTAGGGACGAAACACGAGTATGGCTCGTCTTAGTTACCACTCCCGGGTTTCCCTTCTCCATATCCTGGTTGTTGCGTCACTTCCGCCTCAGTCTACTTTGTCAGCTCCAATTCGAGGAGAGGACACACTTCACTCTGGGAAGCGACCACAGGATCACCTATCCTGGAAACCTACGGCACAGTGACTATTTACCGTCTTCTACCATACTCAGCCTTGCTCGTCAGCCATCTCAGCTCCTCACTTAAGTATTTGTAATCTTGTATTGCCTCTCCCCCTCCACATTGCTTCACTATTGTTTTATGTTTTATTACTATGTATATACTGTTCGTGTTTAGGTTAAGTTTGGTTAAGGGTAGTGTATAAGCTGAATATTTTGTTAAGGAATTTATGGTACTTTATTATATACAACGAAAACTCGCATCCTTTGTCTACCCTTTTTTTAGTCCGATTGTCTTTGTTTTTTTTTTGTTGTTACCTGTTGGGATCTGGGTAGACGTATAACTATATTCTAAATCCCCAACTCGTAAAAAATAGTATATTATTTATGATAGAGTTGGTGATTTAGAATATAGCTATACGTCTACCCAGATCCCAACGGGTAACAACAAAAAAAAAACAAAGACAATCGGACTAAAAAAAGGGTAGACAAAGGATGCGAGTTTTCGTTGTATATAATAAAGTACCATAAATTCCTTAACAAAATATTCAGCTTATACACTACCCTTAACCAAACTTAACCTAAACACGAACAGTATATACATAGTAATAAAACATAAAACAATAGTGAAGCAATGTGGAGGGGGGAGAGGCAATACAAGATTACAAATACTTAAGTGAGGAGCTGAGATGGCTGACGAGCAAGGCTGAGTATGGTAGAAGACGGTAAATAGTCACTGTGCCGTAGGTTTCCAGGATAGGTGATCCTGTGGTCGCTTCCCAGAGTGAAGTGTCCTCTCCTCGAATTGGAGCTGACAAAGTAGACTGAGGCGGAAGTGACGCAACAACCAGGATATGGAGAAGGGAAACCCGGGAGTGGTAACTAAGACGAGCCATACTCGTGTTTCGTCCCTAGATGGCGTTGCTCGTGGTGCTGGGTAGGTAGATGAAGACAATCGGTGGAGGGGTTCGTAACACACCCCCCCTCCAAAGACCTTCGTAGCGCGGGCGCGAAGGAGGTGATCACCTGGTGCGTCTGGAGAGTAGCTGCTACATTTCCACTGGAGCTCGGGATAAGGAGTCTGCAATCAGGTTTTCCACCCCCTTTATGTGCCGGACTTGTAGATTATAGGGCTGGGTGAGGAGAGCCCAGCGGAGGATTCGCTGGTTGGAGGTCTTGTTGGTTTGGATGAACGTGAGTGGGTTATGGTCGGTGAAGACCAGGGTTGTTTGTGGGCAAGACTGGAGGTAACATTCAAACTTCTTTATTGCCAACACCAGAGCCAGGGCCTCCTTCTCTATGGTCGAGTAGTTGGTCTGATGTTTTTTCAACTTGGCGGAGTAATATGCCACAGGGTGAAGGACATCAGTGGTTGGGTCGGGTTGTAGGAGCACAGCCCCCACTCCGACACCACTAGCGTCGATTTGCAGATGGAAGGGCAAGGTGTAGTCAGGGGGGTGGACTACAGGCTTACAGGCAAGGAAGGCTTTGAGGCGGTGGAAAGACTGGTCGCACTTCTGGTTCCAGATGTAAGGGACCGCAGAACTGGTAAGGTCTGTGAGGGGTCCGGCCACGCTGGAGAAGTTACTGCAGAACCGACGGTAGTAGCCGCACATCCCCAGGAAGCGCATGAGTTCCTTCCTCGTCCTTGGAGTGGGGAAGGACAAGATGGCTTCAACGTTTGCGTCCTTGGGTCTCACCATACCATGCCCAACGATATGTCCCAGGTAAGTCACCGAGGCCCGGCCAAAAGCAGATTTAGCCAGGTTTATGGTGAATCCAGTCTCTTGCAGTCGTGCAAACAGTATCTCCAAACGCACCAGATGTTCGTCCCAGCTGTCCGACACCACCACCAGGTCATCCAGGTAGGCGAACGTCCCACCTAGGTCTTGAATAAGGTAGTTTATGGCCCTCTGGAATGTGGCCGGAGCATTAGAAAAGCCAAACGCCATAACTAAATATTGAAAAAGACCAAATGGAGTTATAAATGCCGAGATTATTTTTGCCCTATCCGTGAGTCCTACTTGATAATATCCTTTCAACAGGTCTATAGTACTGATAAATTGGGCACAGCCTATGCTGTCTATTATATCTTCAATCAAAGGTAAAGGGTAGGAGTCAGAGACAGTGACCTGGTTCACTTTACGATAATCTGTACAGAAACGAAAGGTGCCATCGGGTTTTGGAATGAGAAGGCAAGGTGAAGCCCAGGGGGAGGTACTAGGCTCAGCTAAGTTATGCTTTAACAAAAAATCTACCTCCTTTTTCATGATCTCTTTTTTTTGTGGATTTAGTCGATATGCTGATTGCCTAATGGGTTGTACATCATCTGAGATTAGCTTAATATCATGTTTAAGTATATTGCAAAATCCTGGGAGGTCTGATGTGACTTTAGGAAATGTTGATAATAACTTAGTGAGATCTTTTGCTTGAGATGGATTCAGAACAGAAAAATACTCATCCAAATTGTTGAGTATGTGACTGTTAGCAGGGTTCTCTTTAGGTAGAGGGAAGTCTAAATTCTCCAATAGGTCCATGTCATCTGTCTCCGGCCCTGACAAAACCGTATGCAATACAGGTAGGCTTACAGCCTCGGGGATGTCTTCCTCTGACTGCCTGGAATGGTAAAGTTTCATGAGATTAATGTGAACAAGTTGTGAATCTTTTCTGCGATCAGGAGTATGGACTATATAGTTGAGAGGAGATAGTTTATTAGCATTGACTTGAAAGTTTTGATGGAACCGTTCCAAGCAACCTTGGGACGGTGGGTGGTAAGCCGAAGATGTACAATGGTCCACACTGAGGTCTTTCATCACCTGTTTGAACACAGAAGGATCAGATTGTTGGGCTGAAACGAGCTCCTCCTTACTAATGGTCTTATTGTACACATTTTCTGTGGGTAGTAAGATATTGGAGGTGGTTTTAGATGAAGAGGGCCCATTTCGCACACTCTGTGACCGGGTGACAGCACAAGATGGGAAAAGATGAGGAATAGTTTCTTTAAGGTCAGTGGTGGAGTTGACAGGTAAGGGAGAGTCGACTGTCTTTATGTTAGGAACCACTAGATCTCCTACCAAGTCATTACCCAATAATAAATGAATGCCACACACAGGCATTGGGTCTTTCCTTATGGCTATTTGCACTTCCCCAGTAATCAAGGGACATTGGAGGTGCACTTTAGCTAAAGGATAGGAAGAATGGGACGAGAGATCTGAAATTAGAACACTCTCATTTGTAAATGCGGTAGATATATCAGGAATGACGTTAAACAGGAGGATAGATTGTGCTGCGCCCGTATCACGTAGTATACGAATAGGGAAAGAACGAGACCCTTCTATGATTGAAATTTTTCCCTCATAGGTGAATGAAGAGAAGAGATCCTGATGGGGCCTTGCCACATTGGCATTTGCTATTGGTTTGGATTTGGGATCCAGGAAACTACTTTTAGCAATTCGACACTTTGGGCGTTTACAATTCTGGATCGTATGGCCTGGGTTTTTACAGTAAGAACAAGTAAGCTTAGTTACATCGGGGGGAGTAGGTGTGGGACCTTTCGACCTACCACTCACGTCCCCAAGGTTATCATCAGAGGAGGACCTAACATGTCGGGAAGTACCACGTTCTCTACTGCCCAGTGACTCCACCAACAAAGCATACGCATCAGCCAGCTCAGCAGCACGCCCTAAATTAACCTCTCCACGCTCCTCCACATGCTTCAAGATGTGAAATGGTATCTTGTTTTTCCACTCCTCCAGGACTACCAAATTTAACAAATCCTGAAATGTGGAGGTCTCTGTAGCCTCTAACCACTTCTTAAAAAACCTAAGCTTTTCTTGAGCAAACTCAACAAATGTGTGTGAAAATGGTTTGGTTAGTTTACGAAACTTCTGCCGGTATCCATCTGGCGTGATAGCATAAGAGGTGAGGATATTCTTTTTTACGTTATCATAGTCATCAGTCTGGTCTAAACAGTTATAAACTCTACGAGCCTTACCATATAATTTAGGAACTAACACTGACACCCACTGGTCCTTTGGCCACTCATTCTTCGCGGCTATTTTCTCAAAAGTCCTAAATGACCCGTCCATATCGGATTCATCAAACCCGGGAACAAGGGAAGAAGCAGTAGCAGGGTTAAAAGCAGCGAGTTTCTCTTTTAATGCCACTTCCTTTGATTTAAACTCCGATGTTAAGGTGACTTCTGTCTCTCTCACCTGTAGTTCTTTCAGTTTAACCGCCTGCACCAACTTGGCTTGTTCCATCCTTTCCTCATGCTCCAACTTGGCCTCCAACTTGGCCTGTTCCAACTTGGCCTGTTCCATCCTTTCCTCATGCTCCAACTTGGCCTCCAACTTGGCCTGTTCCAACTTGGCCTGTTCCATCCTTTCTTCAGGGTCCAACTTGGCCACCTGCTCCAACTTGGCCTGCTCCAACTTTTCCTCCTGCTCCAACTTGGCCTGTTCCAACTCGAGTTCTTTCATTTTGATTTGGAACTCGAACCTAGCTCGTTCTAGTTCTAAGGGGTCTATTCGTTGTGTTTCTTCTTGAGGGCTAGCCAGACCTGAGGCAACTTCTGAGTGAGGAGGGGTGGTGGATAGTGGTTGAAGTTTCTTGGACATGGGCGTTAATCTGTCAACAGCGGATTCTTTTAAAACTTCTTGTTGAACCAACACTTCAATCACATGATTTTTTAACATTTCCTTAGTCAGTTGCTGTGAAAATGGGATATTGTAATAGTTGGCTATTTCTTTCCATTCTTTCTTCAGGATATTAACACGTAATTTAGCTACGGAAGGATTTTCAATAAAATCCTGGAGATCAAAACCTGAGGTGGCCATTGTTAATAAAAATAGGATAAATTAACTAATGGTCAAAAGCTAAGATAAGTGGATAACCCTAGAAAATATCACGGCAGTGGATAACCAGAAAGTCCCGGAAACTAACCAAGTTATACCTAGGGAAATTACACTTATGATTATTGTTCTTCCGAGAAGATCCTTAGATAAGGACAAGAGACTTTAAAGAGGTAGGGCGTATACGGCATTAATATAAAGATCCGGATTAACAACCCTGATATACTTGAAAGAGGTAGGGCGTATTACGGCATTAATATAAAGATCCGGATTAACAACCCTGATATACTTGAAAGAGGTAGGGCGTATTACGGCATTAATATAAAGATCCGGATTAACAACCCTGATATACTTGAAAGAGGTAGGGCGTATTACGGCATTTATATAAAGATCCGGATTAACAGCCCTGAATGAGATAATGAGAAGAACAATAATGGAGGCTTTATAATTATGGGGTCCTGGTAGAGAGGGGCGTCCCAAGATATCACTTCACTCTAAACTAGTAACTATGGAACAGCCTACTCTGGAGTGAGGGTACGGCATTAAACAGATCCGGATTCTTCCCTACACTCGATAAGACTTACCACACGACTGCCACGTGTAATAACAGGTAAGCCTTATGACACTTGGAACCTATTATCCTACGTCTGTCACTCTTACTATACGGTAATACCAATATATGCACACACATATGAAGGAAACTTTAAACCACCGTAAAGCAATTGTAAACAGAAGTGACTGGGAGGGGTAATTAACACTGAGTAACAAGGGAGGAAGGAACATGGTACTTAAGGTCGTATCCTGTCACGGTCGCCATTTGTTACGAGTTGGGGATTTAGAATATAGCTATACGTCTACCCAGATCCCAACAGGTAACAACAAAAAAAAACAAAGACAATCGGACTAAAAAAGGGTAGACAAAGGATGCGAGTTTTCGTTGTATATAATAAAGTACCATAAATTCCTTAACAAAATATTCAGCTTATACACTACCCTTAACCAAACTTAACCTAAACACGAACAGTATATACATAGTAATAAAACATAAAACAATAGTGAAGCAATGTGGAGGGGGAAGAGGCAATACAAGATTACAAATACTTAAGTGAGGAGCTGAGATGGCTGACGAGCAAGGCTGAGTATGGTAGAAGACGGTAAATAGTCACTGTGCCGTAGGTTTCCAGGATAGGTGATCCTGTGGTCGCTTCCCAGAGTGAAGTGTCCTCTCCTCGAATTGGAGCTGACAAAGTAGACCGAGGCGGAAGTGACGCAACAACCAGGATATGGAGAAGGGAAACCCGGGAGTGGTAACTAAGACGAGCCATACTCGTGTTTCGTCCCTAGATGGCGTTGATCGTGGTGCTGGGTAGGTAGATGAAGACAATCGGTGGAGGGGTTCGTAACAATATATATATATATATATACATATATATATATATATATATATATATATATATATATATATATATATAACTATATTTTGATAAAATCACACGGGAAAATGGAAACAACGGAGCACCTTAGCTTTCGTCTATATTCAAGACATCTTCAGAGGCAATTGGATTACAGGGACAGAGAGAGGCTTAAATATACAGGGTGTCCTTAAAAACATGAGGTCAGGTCATAATGATGTCATCCACTAATCCCCACATCAACACACACGTAGAGGAGCTTAAGAGAAGGGGGGTGACGTGACTAGTCAGGTCAGGTCAAAAATAAGGGACCCACAAAATAACTATCATACATCTAGATCAACGGTTTTCAAAGCATTTTTAACCTTGGGCCACTGACAAATGAATTTATGTAGCATATTATCAGTTTTGAACTGACCATCACTAAGGTTTATTGATAATAATTCCTTAATCAAACTAGCTTCAACCAGAAGTCTTTCTGTGACACAAGATGATTTAAATACTTCTAAGCTTTTTTTCTCTGATGGTCGGTATTGTATGTATATTATGTATGCTGGATTATATATCATGTATGTATATTATGTATGTGCTCCATTTATGTATTATTTATTCAGCCTAGCTAGCAGCGTGTGGCAATGTTACTACCATATCCCACACGCTTAATTAATGTGCCTGGCGACGTATGGAAGCTGCTAATGTATCACTTGCCATACGTCGCCTATAGCAGTTGACCGGGAGCCTAGTCAAGAGAGAGTGCTGCTCTCCTTTGTGTACATACTCTTATCCAGTAAACCGAACCTACAAAACTATACAGGTGTTTGTGTTCTCTCCTGTATATAGAACTTATTATTCAGAACCTAACATGGCGCAGTGATCCGATCTTACTGGATAATTACGAGTGATAGCGCAAAGTTTGTAGAAAGCCGGCTAGGGTCCCCTCCCGTCTTGGGTCAAGCCTTGGGTCAACTCCCGCGCCATCTCTCCTCGAAGAATTTCAGCAACTTTGAGCAGTGTCAGTGACAGTGATTTTCTGTGAAGTGTTTAGTGCATTGTGTGTTCGTGCCATTCATGTGTGACCTTGTTCTAAAGGATTCCCAAGGTATACGGCACGTTCTGGGCATTTGTAAGGAGTAAAGTTCAGTGCACCCGTCTCTGACCGCGTCCTGAGGGTAACTAGACTGACTGGGAGTCGCCGCGCCTCTCCCTCCACCCCCCCTCACAGCGCCGCCTCCACCCCCCCTCACAGCTGGGGCGAGACGCTTTGCCGGCCCAGGACACACACTCACTCGCACACGTACATGTACTGTACTAACACTCGCTGACCGCGCGGCTTCCTTATATATATTTTATATATATAACCTACTTATCTGTGTATTTAATTAATTTTTTGTCTGAAATCTTGTTGATACGACGGGCTGACCGGTCAACACTGATTTAAGACATAGTACACAGAGGAAGTAGTTATGTCTCACGCCTTACGTAGCCGTGGACCCAGCGTCTGGATGACTCAGGCGGGTGATAGCCCCGCAGAGATTGATGACCAGGCCGGCCACGACGCTTCAGCCCCCACATCGCGCAGTCCCTCACCTCAATATTCAGCGTTGTCTCCAGAGATAATTGCTTTACTGAAGTTTATGAGAGATGAGAAACGCGAGGATGAAGCCCACAGACGTTTGGCGGATGAGCACAGAAGGCAAGCAGAGGCAGAACGAGACAACCAACGGAGATTGGAAGACAGTGAACGGTTTGAAGCCTTGATATCTCGCCTCACTGTTAACCAAGCCCCTGGCTCTAACACTGCCTCGGTACTGACTGGTTCAGATACCTCATCCATGCTTCCTTCACGCCCCCCAGCCCCACCTAAAGCAGCAGCTCAAACGCCGCCCATCTTGAAGCCTGATGAGACTT
The DNA here is from genome assembly GCA_958450375.1 of Homarus gammarus. Lineage (NCBI taxonomy): Eukaryota > Metazoa > Arthropoda > Malacostraca > Decapoda > Nephropidae > Homarus > Homarus gammarus. Next base: position 45,125 of record CAUDMG010002199.1, on the reverse strand, counting down.
TCCAGACTTTTCGTGAATGGCGGCGACGGTGGACTGATTACTCTACAATGGTGGATCTCCAGAGTTTGTCACAGCCTAAACAACTCATCCAGCTGCGTATGTGCCTGTCCTTGGAAATTCAGCGTGTCTTGGAACATACGTTGCAGGTACCCCCAACCTCTTCGCTGTCTGTAGAGGAGGTACTGGACGTTCTACAACGGCACATCAAAGGACAGCAGAATGAAGCTCTGCGCAGGAGGGAATTGTTTAGCTGCAGACAGATGGAGGGTGAGTCTTTTGATGCCTTTTACGTGCGTCTTAAGAGAGCCTCGGAAGAGGTAGATATATGTCCAGGCCACCACCAGCAGTGCGAGGAGACCCAGTTGAAGCAGGTGATCCTGATGGGTGTTAAGGACGAGGAACTTGTCCAACGCCTCACCTCCCTCGACTCTTCCTCTTCTCTTAAGGATGTGTTGACGATATGTCGCTCCTATGAGGCTGCCAGGTGTGCCACCTCTGCCATCCGTGCTCCCCCTACAGCTGTACGCGCTGTGTCCCGGTACAAGAAGGACAAGAAGTCTGTTCCTACGCCTTCGCCCACCACGTCCACGCCTGGTTTATTTTGCAACAACTGTGGTAAGCAGCACGGAACACAGGTGTGTCCAGCTGCTCAGTCTACCTGCAACAGTTGTGACCGTAAGGGCCACTGGTCACTCACAGTACGGTGCCCAGCCAAACGCGTCCAGTGCAATGTGTGTGGTCGTCTGGGCCACTATGACAAGTGTTGCCCTTCCAACATACCCAAGGGACCGCGTCGGCGGAAGCTTCAGCCCCCCTCCACCAGAGAGGGCCGCCCACAGTCTTCCAATCAGAGGTACGACGACTCCTGACAACGCTCGAGCCACATTAGGAATGTGTGCTCCCCCCGCGTCCCAGGACCAAAGTCCCCCAGTACATCAGCGTCATCGTGACCTACGGCGGTGTGTCATCCCGTCTTCAGATGTTGCCCGACACCGGCGCTGATGCTACAGTCATCGGTCCCCAGCATTTGCAATGCTTGGGGCTCTCTCCAAGTGATCTAGGACCGCCCCCCAAGGATCTCCGCTTTATGGCAGATGGTTCACAGATGACCCCGGCCCTAGGTTCACTCTATGCACACGTCACCTTTGGCAACAGGTCGTGTCAAGCCTGGATTGATGTGCATAATGGCGTCCCGACTCCTTTGCTGTCCTACAGACATTGCCAAGAGTTGGCCATCATCCCCCAGGACTTCCCAACACCGATTCTCGAGGTAAAACACGCCAACAGGGTGCACGAAGGGAGCAGCAACTACCCTGCTGCCGCCCTGCCCCTACCTCTGGCCAGTGACACCTCTCCTTCGGTAGTTGTCCCTGCTGCTTCAAGTCTCCACGCCTTGGCTCGCCTCCACGACAGTCACTGTGGAGCCGAGGCCACCAAACGGCGTGCAAGACAGACTGTGTTCCGGCCTGGCATCGACCCCGACATCTCCAATGCTGTCCAGGTGTGTAAGCCCCGCCACGTATTACAACCCAGCCAGCAGCAGGAACCCTTTATGAGTGACGACAACCCCACCCGCCCCTTTGAGTCTGTGTCGGCCGACTTTTTCTGTGTGTCAGGAAAGTCCTTCCTCGTTATCGTCGACCGTCTCTCTGGTTGGCCGGTTGTCATCAAGTGCGGTAATGACACGACGTCTGCCGCCACCATCAGCAAGTTCCGCCACTACTTCCGTGACGTGGGCGTTCCTGTACGCCTGCGAACCGACGGAGGGCCTCAGTTCACAAGCCGGGACTTTGCTGCGTTCCTTGACCGATGGGGAGTCCGGCATGTGTTGTCATCGCCCCATTACCCGCAGTCCAACGGCCACGCTGAGGCTGCTGTCAAATCCCTGAAGCACCTCATCCTTAAGGTGGCCCCTTCTGGGAACATTGACTGTGAGGCCTTCGACAGGGGTCTTCTTGAACTCCGCAACACACCTAACTACACCGGACGCTCCCCTGCCCAGGTTTTGTATGGACGCCCCCTTCGTTCTTGTGTCCCTGCTCACCCTCAATCCTTCTCCAAGGAGTGGCAGGCCAAGACAGAGGATTGTGATCGCCGAGCCGCCGAACGTGTTCAGGACGTCGTCGCCCGCTACAATGACCACGCCCGTTCTCTCCCCAGGTTGAGTGTCGGCACCCAAGTCCGTGTTCAGGACCCGACCTCCCTACGTTGGGACAAAGTAGGCGTAGTCATGGGTCTCGGCAGGTCACGGGACTACCAGGTGCGGTTACCCAGTGGTCGTGTGTGGTGGAGGAACCGCCGTTTTCTCCGACCCGTAACAATGCCTTCTGCTGGCCCCGCCACCAGTGTTGAGTCCCATACCCTTCCCAGTGATGAAGTCCCTCGACGCTCAGAACGGATCCAAAAGAAAAGGTCCGCTCAAGACTTTGCTATGAGCGTATAGGGGGGAGGGAGGTGTATGTATATTATGTATGCTGGATTATATATCATGTATGTATATTATGTATGTGCTCCATTTATGTATTATTTATTCAGCCTAGCTAGCAGCGTGTGGCAATGTTATTACCATATCCCACACGCTTAATTAATGTGCCTGGCGACGTATGGAAGCTGCTAATGTATCACTTGCCATACGTCGCCTATAGCAGTTGACCGGGAGCCTAGTCAAGAGAGAGTGCTGCTCTCCTTTGTGTACATACTCTTATCCAGTAAACCGAACCTATAAAACTATACAGGTGTTTGTGTTCTCTCCTGTATATAGAACTTATTATTCAGAACCTAACAGGTATACTTCATTGAATGTACATTAAATTTATTCCCTTATAATTTCAAATTCCCTTAACACCCTATGAGGTATTTAAAAATACCCGGGTCCCTGAGTGATTACACGAGAGAAAACGGAGGAACTCCGATATCCTGAAATGGTTAGAGAACGAACGTCTCTACTGGGGGACGCAAACGTTTCACATGTGTTCTGGGCGCTGTAGCATATATGAATGATTAAGTGTTCAACGGACTAACTACACAAACGTGACCATGACAATTGGACAAAGGAAAGCTATAGGTAGGGGGAATAAATCACGGTGAAGTTTACCTCCGAGATTATTATAAAGTATTGGCCAGTGGGGTGAGACCGAGATAAGAAAAGCAAAGAGGAATAATGAACTGAAGGTAGCAAGGGAGGCGAAGTCAAACCCCAAGGGTTTCTTTCAAATGTATCAAACTAAAACACGAGAAAAGATTGGACCAATACAGTCAGATACCAGCGAGCGAGCTAATTGATAGCGACGGAGAAATGATTAATAATCTGAATAGATATTTTTCAACAGTTTACACCAACGAAAGTTTAAACATGATACCCGAGGCACCGACTATTTAAAGAGATAGTGAAGAAAATTGATTAAGCGAGATACTAGTAAATAGTAATGATGTCAGTAAGCAAATAGACAAGCTAAAGCCTAATGAGTCACCAGGTCTCGATGAGATATTTGCCGGAGTATTAAAGTAATGAAAAGAAGAGCTTAGTATGCCCTTAGCAATTTTTTTAACATGCCACTACAAACTGGAGCAGTACCAGTGTCCCGGAAGATAGCGAATGTAATACCGATTTTCAAGAAGGGAGATAGATCACTATCCTTCAACTACCATCCAATCAATCTAACATCAATTGTAGGCAAATTACTGGAATCAATAATTTCAAACTCTATTCGAAATCACCTTGAGAAGCACAAGTTGGTAAATGATTCCCAACATGGCTAAACAAGCGGGCGTTCATTATCTAACTAATCTATTAAAATTCTTTTCAGCTGTTTTCGAATCAGTGGACGACAGGCACGATTATGATGTGGTATATCTCGACTTTAGCAAAGCCTTCGACAGAGTCCTCCACGAAAGACTAATACAAAAAGTGGAGGCCCATGGCATTGGAGGAGATATTCTAAAAGGGATTAGTGCATGGTTACAGGACAGGAAACAGCGAGTAAGCATTAACGGCACTAAACCCGATTAGAGTAACGTCATTAGTGGAGTACCCCAAGGGTCAGTACTTGGACCATTACTATTTATTATATACATAAACGACATAGATATAGGCGTACACAGCAACAACTTGATGATGACACTAGAATAGGGCATATAATTAAATCTGACGTGGACTTTTTGAAACTACAGGAAAAAAATAATAATTCGAAAGTCTGAAAAATGGCAAATGAAATTTAATGTGGACAAGTGTAAAGCACATAGTCCAGGATATGTAAACAGAGAAACTAGATTTCATCTTAATCTGCACTCCCTAGAGAGACGTAGAGTGAGGGGCGATATGATCGAGGTGTATAAATGGAAGTCAGGGCTAAACAAAGGTGATATAACAAAGGCACTCAAACGATTCAACCAGGAACGAACTCGTTACAATGGTTTTGAATTAGACAAATTTAGATTTAGGAGCAAGTTAGGTAAACATTGGTTTAGAAATAGAGTAATGGATGAGTGGAACGAGTTACCAAACATCATCATTAACTCGAATACGCTGGATAGCTTCAAACATAGGTTGGATGGATATATAGGCGATAGGGGTTGGGTGTAAATAGCACTGCCCAGTATGGGCCAATAGGACCGCTGCAGTTTTCTCCATTCTTATGTTCTTATAAACTTATATTGTGAGGGTTGGTGACAGTGTTGTGAGGGTTGGTGACAGTGTTGTGAGGGTTGGTGACAGTGTTGTGAGGGCTGGTGACAGTGTTGTGAGGGTTGGTGACAGTGTTGTGAGGGTTGGTGACAGTGTTGTGAGGGTTGGTGACAGTGCTGTGAGGGTTGGTGACAGTGTTGTGAGGGCTGGTGACAATGTTGTGAGGGTTGGAGACAGTGTTGTGAGAGCTGGTGACAGTGTTGTGAGGGTTGGTGACAGTGTTGCGAGGGCTGGTGACAATGTTGTGAGGGTTGGTGACAGTGTTGTGAGGGCTGGTGACAATGTTGTGAGGGCTGGTGACAGTGTTGTGAGGGCTGGTGACAGTGTTGTGAGGGTTGGTGACAGTGTTGTGAGGGTTGGTGACAATGTTGTGAGGGTTCGTGACAGTGTTGTGAGGGCTGGGGACAGTGTTGTGAGGGTTGGTGACAGTGTTGTGAGGGTTGGTGACAGTGTTGTGAGGGTTGGTGACAGTGTTGTGAGGGCTAGTGACAGTGTTGTGAGGGTTGGTGACAGTGTTGTGAGGGCTGGTGACAGTGTTGTGAGGGTTAGTGACAGTGTTGTGTGGGTTGGTGACAGTGTTGTGAGGGCTGGTGACAGTGTTGTGAGGGTTGGTGACAGTGTTGTGAGAGCTGGTGACAGTGTTGTGAGGGTTGGTGACAGTGTTGTGAGGGCTGGTGACAATGTTGTGAGGGTTGGTGACAGTGTTGTGAGGGCTGGTGACAATATTGTGAGGGCTGGTGACAATGTTGTGAGGGCTGGTGACAGTGTTGTGAGGGCTGGTGACAGTGTTGTGAGGGTTGGTGACAGTGGTGTGAGGGTTGGTGACAATGTTGTGAGGGTTCGTGACAGTGTTGTGAGGGATCGTGACAGTGTTGTGAGGGTTAGTGACAGTGTTGTGAGGGCTGGAAACAGTGTTGTGAGGGCTGGTGACAATGTTGTGAGGGTTGGTGACAGTGTTGTGAGGGCTGGGGACAGTGTTGTGAGGGTTGGTGACAGTGTTGTGAGGGTTGGTGACAGTGTTGTGAGGGTTGGTGACAGTGTTGTGAGGGTTGGTGACAGTGTTGTGAGGGCTAGTGACAGTGTTGTGAGGGTTGGTGACAGTGTTGTGAGGGCTGGTGACAGTGTTGTGAGGGTTAGTGACAGTGTTGTGTGGGTTGGTGACAGTGTTGTGAGGGCTGGTGACAGTGTTGTGAGGGTTGGTGACAGTGTTGTGAGGGTTGGTGACAGTGTTGTGAGGGTTGGTGACAGTGTTGTGAGGGTTGGTGACAGTGTTGTGGGGGCTGGTGACAGTGTTGTGAGGGTTGGTGACAGTGCTGTGAGGGTTGGTGACAGTGTTGTTAGGGCTGGTGACAATGTTGTGAGAGTTGGTGAGTGTTGTGAGAGCTGGTGACAGTGTTGTGAGGGTTGGTGACAGTGTTGTGAGGGCTGGTGACAATGTTGTGAGGGTTGGTGACAGTGTTGTGAGGGCTGGTGACAATGTTGTGAGGGTTGGTGACAGTGTTGTGAGGGCTGGGGACAGTGTTGTGAGGGTTGGTGACAGTGTTGTGAGGGTTGGTGACAGTGTTGTGAGGGTTGGTGACAGTGTTGTGAGGGTTGGTGACAGTGTTGTGAGGGCTAGTGACAGTGTTGTGAGGGTTGGTGACAGTGTTGTGAGGGCTGGTGACAGTGTTGTGAGGGTTAGTGACAGTGTTGTGTGGGTTGGTGACAGTGTTGTGAGGGCTGGTGACAGTGTTGTGAGGGTTGGTGACAGTGTTGTGAGGGTTGGTGACAGTGTTGTGAGGGTTGGTGACAGTGTTGTGAGGGTTGGTGACAGTGTTGTGGGGGCTGGTGACAGTGTTGTGAGGGTTGGTGACAGTGCTGTGAGGGTTGGTGACAGTGTTGTTAGGGCTGGTGACAATGTTGTGAGAGTTGGTGAGTGTTGTGAGAGCTGGTGACAGTGTTGTGAGGGTTGGTGACAGTGTTGTGAGGGCTGGTGACAATGTTGTGAGGGTTGGTGACAGTGTTGTGAGGGCTGGTGACAGTGTTGTGAGGGCTGGTGACAGTGTTGTGAGGGCTGGTGACAGTGTTGTGAGGGTTGGTGACAGTGTTGTGAGGGTTGGTGACAATGTTGTGAGGGTTCGTGACAGTGTTGTGAGGGTTAGTGACAGTGTTGTGAGGGCTGGTAACAGTGTTGTGAGGGCTGGTGACAATGTTGTGAGGGTTGGTGACAGTGTTGTGTGGGTTGGTGACAGTGTTGTGAGGGCTGGTGACAGTGTTGTGAGGGTTGGTGACAGTGTTGTGAGAGCTGGTGACAGTGTTGTGAGGGTTGGTGACAGTGTTGTGAGGGCTGGTGACAATGTTGTGAGGGTTGGTGACAGTGTTGTGAGGGCTAGTGACAATGTTGTGAGGGCTGGTGACAATGTTGTGAGGGCTGGTGACAGTGTTGTGAGGGCTGGTGACAGTGTTGTGAGGGTTGGTGACAGTGTTGTGAGGGTTGGTGACAATGTTGTGAGGGTTCGTGACAGTGTTGTGAGGGCTGGTAACAGTGTTGTGAGGGCTGGTGACAATGTTGTGAGGGTTGGTGACAGTGTTGTGAGGGTTGGTGACAGTGTTGTGAGGGTTAGTGACAGTGTTGTGAGGGCTGGTAACAGTGTTGTGAGGGCTGGTAAAAGTGTTGTGAGGGCTGGTGACAATGTTGTGAGGGTTGGTGACAGTGTTGTGAGGGCTGGGGACAGTGTTGTGAGGGTTGGTGACAGTGTTGTGAGGGTTGGTGACAGTGTTGTGAGGGTTGGTGACAGTGTTGTGAGGGTTGGTGGCAGTGTTGTGAGGGTTAGTGACAGTGTTGTGTGGGTTGGTGACAGTGTTGTGAGGGCTGGTGACAGTGTTGTGAGGGTTGGTGACAGTGTTGTGAGGGCTGGTGATAGTGTTGTGAGGGTTGGTGACAGTGTTGTGAGGGCTGGTGACAGTGTTGTGAGGGCTGGTGACAGTGTTGTGAGGGTTGGTGACAGTGTTGTGAGGGCTAGTGACAGTGTTGTGAGGGCTAGTGACAGTGTTGTGAGGGTTGGTGACAGTGTTGTGAGGGCTGGTGACAGTGTTGTGAGGGTTAGTGACGGTGTTGTGTGGGTTGGTGACAGTGTTGTGAGGGCTGGTGACAGTGTTGTGAGGGTTGGTGACAGTGTTGTGAGAGCTGGTGACAGTGTTGTGAGAGCTGGTGACAGTGTTGTGTGGGTTGGTGACAGTGTTGTGAGGGCTGGTGACAATGTTGTGAGGGCTGGTGACAATGTTGTGAGGGCTGGTGACAGTGTTGTGAGGGCTGGTGACAGTGTTGTGAGGGTTGGTGACAGTGTTGTGAGGGTTGGTGACAATGTTGTGAGGGTTCGTGACAGTGTTGTGAGGGTTCGTGACAGTGTTGTGAGGGTTGGTGACAGTGTTGTGAGGGTTGGTGACAGTGTTGTGAGGGCTAGTGACAGTGTTGTGAGGGTTGGTGACAGTGTTGTGAGGGCTGGTGACAGTGTTGTGAGGGTTAGTGACAGTGTTGTGTGGGTTGGTGACAGTGTTGTGAGGGCTGGTGACAGTGTTGTGAGGGTTGGTGACAGTGTTGTGAGGAATGGTGACAGTGTTGTGAGGGCTGGTGACAGTGTTGTGTGGGTTGGTGACATTGTTGTGAGGGCTGGTGACAGTGTTGTGAGGGTTGGTGACAGTGTTGTGAGGGATGGTGACAGTGTTGTGAGGGTTGGTGACAGTTTTGTGAGGGTGAGTGACAGTGTTGTGAGGGCTGGTGACAGTGTTGTGAGGGCTGGTGACAATTGTAATGATTGATTGTCAGACCAAACCTTACAGCCCAGAATTATGCCGTATATAGCAGCAAATACATTACAGACATCGTGGTACCACCACATTCCGGGTTGACACACCTCAGGTCGACCCATGGGACTTGACCTCGCCCGCTAATGACGTGAGCCGGTGACCTACAACCGCGCCTAGCCAAGACACCTGGCCGGGACCACACCTGCACACAGCTATGCAGATCAAACCAGTTTAGTGTTAATTGGTTAGAGGTCAGAAGCCGGCTGGGCCGACCCCATATAAAGGCCCTACAGTCCCGTCCACGGAGACTACGTTTAGGACGGGCATGGCAGTACCATTATCATCCTGATTCTGGTCATACCGATTCTCACTCTGGTTGCTGTCACCTCTCTCCCGTTCGGGTCGTCACTCGGTTCACTAAGCAGAGTCACGCACGTCCCCTCCCCTGGTCGGGAGGGAGACCTCCCGACCAGACCACGGCATCGCCAGCTAAGCAGATTCTCCCATAGGAGGCAGCCCAGCCAGCACTCACTGGGCCTACGTCAGGGTACACGTGAGTCTTGTCAGAACGTCCTAGGGTGAGTTACCTACTGTGGGAAGTGTATTCATTCAGGTGTGTCCGAGAGTCAGTGTCAAGTAACGTAAAGCATAATGTGTTAGTACCCCGATATAATAGTGATATTAATGTGTTCATGTCATTGAGTGAAGTAATAAATAGTTGTATCAAAAAGGTGTTTAACAAGTTGTCCCTTTAAGAAGTGATGTATGTGTATTGACATACGAGATAAGATAAGCGTAGTGACGCTGAGTAAATAACATACAGGCTACGCTACCAAGTTTCCTATCTTTACACACCTACTCTCTATACTTCCTACTTATATATATATATATTCTTCCTCCCATTGTGTTTTGTAGCATTATACAATGTTGTGAAGGCTGGTGACAATGTTGTGAGGGTTGGTGACAGTGTTGTGAGGGTTGGTGATAGTGTTGTGAGGGTTGTTGACACTAAGGTCACCTTAATATTTCTCCCTCATCTTAAGGTCACCTCTAATATTTCTCCCTTATCCTAAGGTCACTTCTTATATTTCTCCTCCATCTTAAGGTCACCACTACTATTTCTCCCTCATCTTAAGGTCACCTCTACTATTTCTCCCTCATCTTAAGGTCACCTCTACTATTTCTCCCTCATCTTAAGGTCACCTCTAATATTTCTCCCTCATCTCAAGGTCACCCTTATATTCACATTTGCTCTCAGGAAAAATATCACGCAGTCATGTACACAAATTAAATATCCCAAACATCAGTGAAGTGTAAAACCTCAATCTGAAATACCTGAGTTGGGTCGTCGACATGTAATTGACATAACTCAGTGCAGGTGTTGTGCGCCCACTGATCCGTGAACTGCTGCGTGGTTCATCTTTGCCCACGGGTCGTCCTAACAGTGACTCCATCTAGTGATGTCACCTGTCTGTTGCTTCCAAAGATTGGAAAGGTGGACTGTGTATTATGTTACTGTCAAAGTGTGTAATCAGCCTCTTTCGCCTCTGCCTCTAAACCCAAACTTTTCCTCTTTCTTGGAGGCATGCCTTGGTTCAGCTCGTCCCGAAGAAGGGCGACCATTCTAATCCCTCTGACTATCGCCCTGTTGGCTTAACTTCATCCCTCTGTAAGATTTTCAAAACTATCTTGAACTCACCTTTTCTCCGTCACCTTGAACGCCATTCTCTTTTGTCGGATCACCAGTATGGCTTTCGCCAGGCGAGATCTACTGGTGATCTGCTCTTCTATTGCACCCGTCTTTGGTCATCCTCTCTTGGGGACTATGGGGAAACTTCCGTCGTGGCCTTCAACATCTCCAAAACATTTGACAGGGTATGGCACAAGTCTTTGCTTTCTAATCTTCCCTCTTATGGTTTCTCTCCCCCACTTTGTTTTCTAATCTATAGCTTCCTTGAGAACCGATCCATGGCAGTTGTTGTCGAGGGATCGACCTCTCGTTATTTCTCTACCAATAGTGGTGTCCCACAGGGTTCTGTTCTTTCACCTACTCTCTTCGTTCTTTTTATCAATGGATTTACTTTAAACTACAACTAATTTTATCCATTCTTGCGCCGATGATTCTACTCTTCACTCTTCTTCACATTTTCCCCTTCCCCTAACTCTCAAACTAGACCTGTACAGCATCTCCGAATGGGGAGGTAGAAACTTGGTTAAATTCAATAGAAATAAAACTCAGTATTTACCAATTACTCTTTCCAAATTAGATGATCTCCCGCCAATCACATTTCAGGAAGCAATCATTCTACCAAATTCGAAAATAGATATGCTAGGCCTCACTGTCAATTATCGTAAAATAAGACGATTCATATTACGCTCAATAGCCTACAAAACATGTAGCTAGGCCTTCTTTATTGAGTCTCCCATCTGAGGCATCCGTTTTCTCATCGCCTCAAGACGCCTGAGTCCTCCGTTTTTCCATTTTCTCTGACTTCTTGAAACCAACCTCTCTATAAAGTAAATTTGAATGTGAGAGAGAACAACATTGTCTTGAGTCAACTTAGATATGTCTGATTACAGTTAAAGCATACAAGATCCTTTGTGAGTGATGTTGAAAGCTTTAACTGTCTTTAATGTTAGTAACACTTGCTAAGTAAGTGAGTGTCGAGTCTGCCAGTACGAATGGCATCCGACGATACTGTCCCTGGGGATAGCCATGCATTTCTGAGTACAACTGAAATTAGATCATTTTGATGCCCAAACATCAGAGATTCTGATGTTTGTAATTTAGTTAGTGTCAGTCGTCTATTCAAGAAAGCCATTAATCTCCTGAAAGAACATGTCAAACTTCTTATATCCAAGATCTAACGCCTCCCCTTGAATAGTCCCTTGTTTGCAACCGCGCTGAGCTTGCAAAATTAACGTTATCAACGTGGGTAATTCCCCTTTTTCCTGGCAAGCTCAATCTCTGATTAGATTATATGAATAGACATAGGAAATTCGCCTGACTGGTGGCAATTGGTTGACATAATTAAATGTACAGTGATTGAGTTGAATGTAATTTCTGTCATTGCGAGACTAGCCCTTCTGGCATGTGATCCGCACAGGCCTGAGTTGCCAGTTAGTCGTAAATAAGCTTGTGCACAGAGGAGAGCGTGACTGCTCTGACGTTTCTCCATCATTGTCTCAGGTATGAGTACGATTATCCGCCCGCCATATTAAGTCAGTTTAACTCAGTGAATTTTGTGAATATCAGTGTTCATGTTGTAACAGTAAATTGTCATTTACCCAGTGAAAGAATTAATGTAACGTAAATGTCGTCTGTCGTTGCTAGACGAAAGATTGTTTGTGATTGAGTTATTAGACTGCTCTGACGTTTCTCCATCATTGTCTCAGGCACAGTATGTGTGTTAGCTGAATACCCAGCAGCTACCGGGGACCGATAGCGGCATACCAGCTGGCTGCATTGGAAGATGTCATTAATTTGGCAGGATTAAATTGTGCGAGTTTGCACCTTGAGAATTAAGTCCGAACTCCCTCACAGTGTATCTGACTCCAACCAACCTTAACAGCGTTTTTCATTCGTTGCCGTGACACCAATGACACCCTTACAGCTATATGGGCCAAAGTATTATTGTTGTTGTATATGATTGGTGATAAATAACAGGCATATAGTGATCCCATGTTGAGTAGTGAGCCCATAAATATTGATAGTATCAGTAAATATGTTGAGTGAGTTGAGTACCTCAATTGAGGGAGAAATACCATGTTATTCATTCCGAAATAGCATGTTGTTATAAATAATATTTTAATTCGGGATATTGTCAAGTGTGTCATACAGCATCAGTAGTGACGATGACATAATACAATGATTGTTTAATGATGTAATAGGTAATTGAAGTTGTTTAATGATGAAATAAGTAACGGAAGCTCTGTTTTATGAATGGTAAAGTAAGACCTAAGTGGTCCAGTCTGGTTTGAGTGTACTTAATTAACATCTTGTTCACTCCTTATGTTAATAAATATTGAATTAGTAAACTTCGAGTATCACCACTCTATTCCTTTCACCCATTTGTTCTCAGAAAATAACTTTGTAACTCACGTAACTAAGATATGTTATATTCTAATAAAAGTCTGGGTGGTGGCAGGCTACCGTTGTAAGTATAATAAGTGTGGTAATAAGATAGACGTGGTTCCCAGATTAATCCATGGTTTAGAATATAACTAGAACAAAATATACTTGATGAGAAATATTAAACAGGATACTTATTGAAGAAAAATAACAGAAGGGAGTAAGAAAAGAATTAAGTATATGAATAAATCTGAAGAATAGAATGAAATAAAGTAAGGAAATCACGCCCTTACAGCACCATTACCTCTAATATGTCATGAAAGCCACACATTCCCAACAGTTGGGAATACTGTACAGATACCATAGCTACTTCACTCCTGAGCAGTACTCCTAACTTGGAGTACTGCTCTCATATCTTGGGTGGCTCTTCTTCTGTCCAACTATTAGATAGGGTGGAATCAAAGGCATTTCGTCTTATTAACTCTCCTCCTTTAGTTGACAATCTTTCTTCCTTTTCTCTTTGCCACAATGTTGCTTCACTCTCTCTCTTTTACAGGTATTTAACGGACAATGTTCGGTGCATTTGGCATCCTCTGTACCGCTGGCAAGGCCGTGGGCTCGTTAACACACGTCTTGTCGGCAGTGCCCACCGTTTCTGTGGATGTCGGCGATATTATTGCATGCATATACAAGGTAAATAAAATATTATTTTAAATTAATTTGTAACGTAAACTAGACATATGCCAAAATTCAGTTGGATGTAATGAAAAATTTCATGGTTATATAATCAATAATCAAGAAACCAATAACTTCTCATGAAGACTATGCGAAGTAGCAGAAACAGCCTACTTTCAAAATTAACCTTCCTTGCTTTCCTTCCAGCAAACTCTCCTATCAGTTCATAATAGCACGAACTTGCTACTAGTTTCTTTTCGATGGAGAGTATAGCCAGATGATTCAACCTCTCTTGGGACATACAAGTACAGTTACTGTCAACACAATCCTAAAAGGTTTTCTGCATAAGGAGAGTAACCATTGAAAGACTTTAAAAATTGAAAGACCTTAAGTGCAGGGTTTTTTTTTATGGGAATGAGTTCTCGGAAAAGGTGAATTTCTGAAAACAAATTTGGCTTCTTAAATGTTGTGAGAAGTTCCAACACTCAATTACTTGTCCAAAGCAGAGTTGTGCTCAAATATGTGGTAATCGAAATCTGTAATTGTAATCAATCATAATCGATTACAGTTTTTGAAGTACAGGTAGTCGTAATCGATTACATTCAAAATGAAATCGTAATCACGATTACTTTCATGATTACAATAGTAAGTACATATAGGTTAGGTTAGTTTAGTTTAGTTTAGGTTAGGTTAGGTTAGGTTAGGTTGGGTTAAGTTAGGTTAGGCTAGGTAGACAATAGATAGTAGAGAGCGACCAAAGAAGAAGGTACTACCGCCTGGGAAGATATTGGAAGCATAATGTGTTGTCTAATGGTCGACCCTGCTGCCATATGTGACACGTCACAGGTTGATGATCTGACTTTCTGCCTCATTTACACACAGTTGCAGGGTCTCAATTGTTTCTCTAACTAATCACAACACAACACAACATACATATTGTATATCGTTTCTTAATATTCATTTTTTTTATTCATTTATGGTCCTTTATTATTATTATTATTATTATTATTATTATTATTATTATTATTATTATTATTATTATTATTATTATTATATTTCCACCCCTAGGCTTTGATGTGGGCCATTGACCTGTGCTCTCATCAGCTAATACCATAAAAAACAAAAGCAAACAAAACATACCAGTACATCGTTTCCTCTTCGCACAACATACGGGTACATCGCTTCCTCTTCTTACAACATACAGGTACATCGTTTCTTCTTCATACAACATACCGGTACATCGCTTCCTCTTCTTACAACATACCGATACATCGTTTCCTCTTCTTACAACATACAGGTACATCGTTTCCTCATCTTACAACATACAGGTACATCGTTTCCTCTTCTTACAACATACCGGTACATCGTTTCCTCTTCTTACAGCATACCGGTACATCATTTCCTCTTCTTACAACATACAGGTATATCGTTTCCTCATCTTACAACATACAGGTACATCGTTTCCTCTTCTTACAACATACCGATACATCGTTTCCTCATCTTACAACATACAGGTACATCGTTTCCTCTTCTCACAACATACCGGTCGTTTCGTCTTCTTACAACATACCGTTACATCATTTCCTATTCTCACAACATACCCGTACATCGTTTCCTATTCTTACAACATACCGGTACATCATTTCCTCTTCTCACAACATACAGGTACATCGTTTCCTCTTCTTACAACATACCGGTACATCGCTTCCTCTTCTTATAACATACCGGTACATCGTTTCCTCTTACAACATACAGGTACATCGTTTCCTCTTCTTACAACATACAGGTACATCGTTTCCTCTTCTTACAACATACCAGTTCATCGTTTCCTCTTCTTACAACATACCGGTACATCGTTTCCTCATCTTACAACATACATGTATATCGTTTCCTCTTCTTACAAAATATCGGTACATCGTTTCCTCTTACAACATACAGGTACATCGTTTCCTCTTCTTACAACATACCAGTACATCGCTTCCTCTTCTTACAACATACCGGTACATCGTTTCCTCATCTTACAACATACATGTACATCGTTTCCTCTTCTTATAACATACCGGTACATCGTTTCCTCTTACAACATACAGGTACATCGTTTCCTCTTCTTACAACATACAGGTACATCGTTTCCTCATCTTACAACATACAGGTACATCGTTTCCTCTTCCTACAAAATACCGGTACATCGTTTCCTCTTCTTACAACATACCGGTGCATCGTTTCCTCTTCTTACAACATACCGGTACATCGTTTCCTCTTCTTACAACATACCCGTACATCGTTTCCTCTTCTTACAGCATACCCGTACATCGTTTCCTCTTCTTACAACATACCGATACATCGTTTCCTCTTCTTACAACACACCGATACATCATTTCCTCTACTTACAACATACTGATACATCGTTTC
Source organism: Homarus gammarus (assembly GCA_958450375.1). Taxonomy (NCBI): domain Eukaryota; kingdom Metazoa; phylum Arthropoda; class Malacostraca; order Decapoda; family Nephropidae; genus Homarus; species Homarus gammarus. The sequence continues at coordinate 29,496 of CAUDMG010002199.1, read as the reverse complement.
CTCTTCTTACAACATACCGCTACATCATTTCCTCTTCTCACAACATACCAGTACATCGTTTCCTCTTCTTACAACATACCGGTACATCGTTTCCTCATCTTACAACATACAGGTACATCATTTCCTCTTCTTACAACATACCGGTACATCATTTCCTCTTCTTACAACATACCGGTGCATCGTTTCCTCTTCTTACAACACACAGGTATATCGTTTCCTCTTCTTACAACATGCAGGTACATCGTTTCCTCTTCTTACAACATACCGGTACATCGTTTCCTCTTCTTACAACATACCAGTACATCATTTCCTCTACTTACAACATACTAATACATCGTTTCCTCTTCCTACAACATACCGGTACATCGTTCCTCTTCTTACAACATACAGGTACATCGTTTCCTCAACTTACAACATACCGGTACATCGTTTCCTCGTCTTACAACATACAGGTACATCGTTTCCTCTTCCTACAACATACCGGTACATCGTTTCCTCTTCTCACAACATACCGGTGCATCGTTTCCTCTTCTTACACAATACCGGTACATCGTTTCCTCTTCTCACAACATACCGGTACATCGTTTCCTCTTCTCACAACATACCGGTACATCGTTTCCTCTTCTTACACAATACCGCTACATCGTTTCCTCTTCTCACAACATACCGGTACATCGTTTCCTCTTCTTACAACATACCGGTACATCGTTTCCTCTTCTCACAACATACCGGTACATCGTTTCCTCTTCTTACAACATACAGGTATATCGTTTCCTCTTCTCACAACATACCGGTACATCGTTTCCTCTTCTTACAACATACAGGTACATCGTTTCCTCATCTTACAACATACCGGTACATCGTCTCCTCTTCTTACAACATACAGGTATATCGTTTCCTCTTCTTACAACATACCGGTACATCGTTTCCTCTTCTTACACTATACCGGTACATCATTTCCTCTTCTCAAAACATACCGGTACATCGTTTCCTATTCCTACAACATACCCGTACATCATTTCCACTTCTCACAACATACCGGTACATCGTTTCCTCTTACAACATACTGGTACATCGTTTCCTCTTCTTATAACATACCGGTACATCGTTTCCTCTTACAACATACAGGTACATCGTTTCCTCTTCTTACAACATACAGGTACATCGTTTCCTCTTCTTACAACATACCGGTACATCGTTTCCTCTTCTTACAACATACCGGTACATCGTTTCCTCATCTTACAACATACAGGAACATCGTTTCCTCCTCTTACAACATACCGGTATATCGTTTCCTCTTCTTACAACGTACCGTTACATCGTTTCCTCTTTTTACAACATACCGGTACATAGTTTCCTCTTCTTACAACATACCGGTACATCGTTTCCTCTTCTTACAACATACCGGTACATCGTTTCCTCTTCTCACAACATACTGGTACATCGTTTCCTCATCTTACAACATACAGGTACATCGTTTCCTCTTCTTACAACATACCGGTACATCGTTTCCTCTTCTTACAACATACCGGTACATCGTCTCCTCTTCTTACAACATACAGGTATATCGTTTCCTCTTCTTACAACATACCGGTACATCGTTTCCTCTTCTTACACTATACCGGAACATCATTTCCTCTTCTCAAAACATACCGGTTCATCGTTTCCTATTCCTACAACATACCCGTACATCATTTCCACTTCTCACAACATACCGGTACATCGTTTCCTCTTACAACATACTGGTACATCGTTTCCTCTTCTTATAACATACCGGTACATCGTTTCCTCTTACAACATACAGGTACATCGTTTCCTCTTCTTACAACATACAGGTACATCGTTTCCTCTTCTTACAACATACCGGTACATCGTTTCCTCTTCTTACAACATACCGGTACATCATTTCCTCTTCTTACAACATACCGGTACATCGTTTCCTCTTCTTACAACATACCGGTACATCGTTTCCTCTTCTCACAACATACCGGTACATCGTTTCCTCTTCTTACAACATACCAGTGCATCATTTCCTCTTCTTACAACATACCGGTACATCGTTTCTTCTTCTTACAACATACCGGTATATCGTTTCCTCTTCTTACAACACACCGGTACATCGTTTTCTCTTTTTACAACATACCTGTACATCGTTTCCTATTCTTACAACATACCGGTACATCTTTTCTTCTTCTTACAACATACAGGTACATCTTTTCTTCTTACAACATACAGGTACATCGTTTCCTCTTCTTACAACATACCGGTACATCGTTTCCTCTTCTTACAACATACCGGTATATCGTTTCCTCTTCTTACAACATACCGGTACATCGTTTCCTCTTCTTACAACATACAGGTACATCGTTTCCTCTTCTTACAACATACCGGTACATCGTTTCCTCTTCTTACAACATACCGGTACATCGTTTCCTCTTCTTACAACATACCGGTACATCATTTCCTCTCCTCACAACATACCGGTACATCGTTTCCTATTCTTACAACATACCGGTACATCGTTTCCTCATCTTACAACATACAGGTACATCGTTTCCTGTTCTTACAACATACCGGTACATCGTTTCCTCTTATTACAACATACCGGTACATCGTCTCCTCTTCTTACAACATACAGGTATATCGTTTACTCTTCTTACAACATACAGGTACATCGTTCCTCTTCTTACAACATACCGCTACATCGTTTCCTCTTCTCACAACATACTGGTACATCGTTTCCTCTTCTTACAACATACCAGTACATCATTTCCTCTCCTCACAACATACCGGTACATCGTTTCCTATTCTTACAACATACCGGTACATCGTTTCCTCATCTTACAACATACAGGTACATCGTTTCCTCTTCTTACAACATACCGGTACATCGTTTCCTCATCTTACAACATACAGGTACATCGTTTCCTCTTCTTACAACATACCGGTACATCGTTGCCTCTTATTACAACATACAGTAACATCGTTTCCTCTTCTTACAACATACCGGTACATCGTTTTCTCTTCAAACAACATACCGGTACATCGTTTTCTCTTCAAACAACATACCGGTACATCGTTTCCTCTTCTTACAACATACCGGTACATCGTTTCCTCTTCTTACAACATACCGGTACATCGTTTCCTCTTCTTACAACATACCGGTACATCGTTTTCTCTTCAAACAACATACCGGTACATCGTTTTCTCTTCAAACAACATACCGGTACATCGTTTCCTCTTCTTACAACATACCGGTACATCGTTTCCTCTTCTTACAACATACCGGTACATCGTTTCCTCATCTTACAACATACAGGAACATCGTTTCCTCCTCTTACAACATACCGGTATATCGTTTCCTCTTCTTACAACGTACCGTTACATCGTTTCCTCTTTTTACAACATACCGGTACATAGTTTCCTCTTCTTACAACATACCGGTACATCGTTTCCTCTTCTTACAACATACCGGTACATCGTTTCCTCTTCTCACAACATACTGGTACATCGTTTCCTCATCTTACAACATACAGGTACATCGTTTCCTCTTCTTACAACATACCGGTACATCGTTTCCTCTTCTTACAACATACCGGTACATCGTCTCCTCTTCTTACAACATACAGGTATATCGTTTCCTCTTCTTACAACATACCGGTACATCGTTTCCTCTTCTTACACTATACCGGTACATCATTTCCTCTTCTCAAAACATACCGGTTCATCGTTTCCTATTCCTACAACATACCCGTACATCATTTCCACTTCTCACAACATACCGGTACATCGTTTCCTCTTACAACATACTGGTACATCGTTTCCTCTTCTTATAACATACCGGTACATCGTTTCCTCTTACAACATACAGGTACATCGTTTCCTCTTCTTACAACATACAGGTACATCGTTTCCTCTTCTTACAACATACCGGTACATCGTTTCCTCTTCTTACAACATACCGGTACATCATTTCCTCTTCTTACAACATACCGGTACATCGTTTCTTCTTCTTACAACATACCGGTATATCTTTTCCTCTTCTCACAACATGCCGGTACATCGTTTCTCTTTTTACAACATACCTGTACATCGTTTCCTATTCTTACAACATACCGGTACATCTTTTCTTCTTCTTACAACATACAGGTACATCTTTTCTTCTTACAACATACAGGTACATCGTTTCCTCTTCTTACAACATACCGGTACATCGTTTCCTCTTCTTACAACATACCGGTATATCGTTTCCTCTTCTTACAACATACCGGTACATCGTTTCCTCTTCTTACAACATACAGGTACATCGTTTCCTCTTCTTACAACATACCGGTACATCGTTTCCTCTTCTTACAACATACCGGTACATCGTTTCCTCTTCTTACAACATACCGGTACATCATTTCCTCTCCTCACAACATACCGGTACATCGTTTCCTATTCTTACAACATACCGGTACATCGTTTCCTCATCTTACAACATACAGGTACATCGTTTCCTGTTCTTACAACATACCGGTACATCGTTTCCTCTTATTACAACATACCGGTACATCGTCTCCTCTTCTTACAACATACAGGTATATCGTTTACTCTTCTTACAACATACAGGTACATCGTTCCTCTTCTTACAACATACCGCTACATCGTTTCCTCTTCTCACAACATACTGGTACATCGTTTCCTCTTCTTACAACATACCAGTACATCATTTCCTCTCCTCACAACATACCGGTACATCGTTTCCTATTCTTACAACATACCGGTACATCGTTTCCTCATCTTACAACATACAGGTACATCGTTTCCTCTTCTTACAACATACCGGTACATCGTTTCCTCTTCTTACAACATACCGGTACATCGTTTCCTCATCTTACAACATACAGGTACATCGTTTCCTCTTCTTACAACATACCGGTACATCGTTGCCTCTTATTACAACATACAGTTACATCGTTTCCTCTTCTTACAACATACCGGTACATCGTTTTCTCTTCAAACAACATACCGGTACATCGTTTTCTCTTCAAACAACATACCGGTACATCGTTTCCTCTTCTTACAACATACCGGTACATCGTTTCCTCTTCTTACAACATACCGGTACATCGTTTCCTCTTCTTACAACATACCGATACATCGTTTCCTCATCTTACAACATACAGGTACATCGCTTCCTCTTCTTACAACATACCGGTACATCGTTTCCTCTTCTTACAACATACCAGTGCATCGTTTCCTCTTCTTACAACATACAGGTTTATCGTTTCCTCGTCTTACAACATACAGGTACATCGTTTCCTCTTCCTACAACATACGGGTACATCGTTTCCTCTTCTCACAACATACCGGTACATCGTTTCCTCTTCTTACACAATACCGGTACATCGTTTCCTCTTCTTACAACATACCGGTACATCGTTTTCTCGTCTTACAACATACAGGTACATCGTTTCCTCTTCCTACAACATACCGGTACATCGTTTCCTCTTCTCACAACATACCGGTACATCGTTTCCTCTTCTTACAACATACAGGTATATCGTTTCCTCTTCTCAGTGCAGGAGGCAATGATATTGGCCGGTGTAGGAGCGAGGAGCTTCTTGATAAGTTCAAGGCAGCCATAGATCGTATTAGGACTAAGGGAGGGATCCCTATCATATGCGGTGTCCTGCCTAGAAGGAGAGTTGGCAGTGAATGGTTGTCAAGGGCAGTTGGTGTTAACGACCGTCTTGACAGATATTGCAAGTCAATATCAGTCCCATTCATTGACAACTGGGACAACTTCTATGGCAGAAGGGACCTTTATGCTAGGGATGGGGTGCACCTGTCTAGGGATGGAGTAGCATCCCTGGCTGGGGCTCTAGAGGGGGCAGTTCAAAAGATATCGAAGTCTTTAAACTGCTAAGAGAACATAGGGGCACGGGGGTGGAGGAGACTGCAGTGGGAGCGGGTAAACAAGGCGAAAGATTACAGGGAAATAGTGTTAGGAATGATGACATAACTAAATTAGACAGGGAGTTTAAAACTAAACGCGGTAAGGGAAGGACTCAGAACACGACTAACTTAAATGTATATTACGCGAACAGTAGAAGTATGAGAAACAAAATGGATGATATTAGGGCCTTGGTATGTACCGAAGAAATCGACATAATTGCATTCACTGAAACATGGATCAACCTAGACACACGTGAATTACCAGTCGAATACCAAATTGCGGGTTACAAACTGTTCCATACCGATAGGCAGACCAGGAAAGGAGGCGGAGTAGCAATCTATGTTAGGGATAATCTGAAGTGTGAAATAAATAAGGAAATAAAAACTGAGAGGAATACAGAAACAATTTGGATAGAATTAAGCGACGGTCGGGAAAAATTAATCACAGGAGTAATATATAGACCCCCAAATCTTGACAGAGTCAATGAACGACTTATCTGGGATGAAATGCGCAGGGCTTCCATACACAACAAAGTCTGTATAGTAGGCGACTTTAACCTTGGCCAAATAGATTGGACCGACCTTACGGGTAACTCAGAATCAGAGGATTTTCTCGAGACGATCCAGGACTGTTTCCTAAGTCAACATATAACCGAACCCACACGGGGTAATAATATATTGGATTTAGTTTTGTCAAACAGAGAAAACCTCATTAGCAATGTCGAGGTAGGGAACGAACTTGCAAACAGCGATCACAAAGAAATTCGATTCCAGTTAGATTTTCAGGGCAGACGTAAGGAAAATTCCACTAAGTACCAGATTTCAGAAGGGCAAACTTTGACAGTTTAAAGAGGCAGCTGAGAGAGGGGGTGTCGCGCTTGGCCGTGAACCTGACAGATGACACCGACCTGATAACGAGATCTGAGATTGCCGAGTTCCACGACAATTTAAATAGTGAGTTACTTAATGCACAAACGCAGAACATATCATACAAAAAACTCAGATCAAACAACAATGACCCTAAATGGATAAATAATTATTAAAAGAACATCATTGGCCAAAGGAAGGCTATAGGTAGAAGGATTAATCGTGGCGAAATTCACCTCTGGGACTATTATAGGGTATTGGCGAGTAGGGTTAAAACCGAGATAAGGAAAGCAAAGAGGAATAATGAGGTAAGGATAGCAAGGGAGGCAAAGACAAACCCCAAAGGATTCTACCAAATGTACCAAACTAAAACACGAGAAAAGATTGGACCAATACGGTCAGACTCCGGCGAGCTCACTGATAACGACGGAGAAATGAGCAATAATTTGAATAAATATTTTTCAACAGTTTTCACCAGCGAAAATTTAAACATGATACCCGAGGCACCGACTCTATTCAGAGATAGTGAAGAAAACAAATTAAGTGAGATAGTAGTGACTAGTAACGATGTTAGTAAGCAAATAGACAAACTAAAGCCTAATAAGTCACCTGGTCCCGATGAGATATTTGCCAGAGTATTAAAGGAATGTAAGGAAGAGCTTAGTATGCCCTTAGCAAAGTTGTTTAACATGTCCTTAAAAACAGGTGTAGTACCAGAATCCTGGAGGATAGCGAATGTAATACCGATCTTCAAGAAGGGGGATAGATCACTATCCTCTAACTACCGCCCAATCAGTCTAACATCAATAGTAGGCAAATTACTGGAAGCAATCATTTCAAACTCTATTCGAAATCACCTGGAGAAGCACAGATTGATCAATGATTCCCAGCATGGCTTCACAAGCGGACGTTCTTGCCTAACTAATCTATTAACATTCTTTTCATCAGTTTTCGAATCAGTGGACGAGGGGCACAATTATGATGTGGTATATCTCGACTTTAGCAAAGCCTTCGACAGAGTACCCCACGAAAGACTAATTAGAAAGGTAGAAGCTCATGGCATCAAAGGTGACATCCTTAAATGGATTAGGGCGTGGTTACAGGACAGGAAACAGCGAGTGAGCATTAACGGCACTAAGTCCCATTGGAGCAACGTCACAAGTGGAGTTCCCCAAGGCTCAGTACTTGGACCATTATTGTTTATTATATACATAAACGACATAGATATCGGCATAGACAGCAACATAAGTAAATTTGCTGATGATACTAAAATAGGACGTGTTATCAAATCTGACGAGGACTCGGCAAAACTACAGGAGGATCTAAACAAATTTTTCGAATGGTCTGAAAAATGGCAGATGAAATTCAACATTGACAAATGTAAAGTACTCAGTATAGGAAATGTAAACAGGGAAACCAGATACCAGATGAACAACGATGCCATAGAGAAATCCGACTGCGAGAGAGATTTAGGAGTAATGATAAGTAGGAACCTTAAGCCAAGTAAACAATGTGTTTTTGCTCGTAACAAGGCTAATAAAGTACTTGGGTTCATACAAAGGAGTGTTAGTTACAAGACTAGCGAGGTCATCCTAAAACTGTATCTTGCTCTTGTGAGACCACACCTGGATTACGCAGTCCAGTTCTGGTCACCTTATTACAGAATGGATATCGAATTCTTGGAAAGAATTCAGAGGAGAATGACAAGACTAATCCCGGGTATCAGGAACCTTGAGTATAGAGACAGGTTAAAGCATCTTAATTTGCACTCCCTTGAGAGACGTAGTGCGAGGGGCGACCTGATAGAGGTGTATAAATGGAAGGCAGGGCTAAACAAAGGGGACATTACAAAGGTACTCAAATTATCCAACCAGGAGCGAACTCGTAACAATGGTTTTAAATTGGACAAATTTAGATTTAGGCGTGAAATAGGTAAACACTGGTTTGGAAACAGAGTAGTGGATGAATGGAACAAGTTACCAAATATCATCATTAACTTGAATACACTGAATTGCTTCAAACAAAGGTTGGATGCTCATATGAGCAATAGGGGTTGGGTGTAAACGGGACTGCCCAGTATGAGCCAATAGGCCCCTGCAGTTTCCTCCATTCTTATGTTCTTATGTTCTTATACCGGTACATCGTTTCCTCTTCTTACAACATACAGGTACATCGTTTCCTCATCTTTCAACATACCGGCACATCGTTTCCTCTTCTTACAACATACAGGTATATCGTTTCCTCTTCTTACAACATACCGGTACATCGTTTCCTCTTCTTACAATATACCGGTACATCATTTCCTCTTCTCACAACATACCGGTACATCGTTTCCTATTCTTACAACATACCCGTACATCATTTCCACTTCTCACAACATACCGGTACATCGTTTCCTCTTACAACATACAGGTACAACGTTTCCTCTTCTTACAACATACAGGTACATAGTTTCCTCTTCTTACAACATACCGGTACATCGTTTCCTCTTCTTACAACATACCGGTACATCGTTTCCTCATCTTACAACATACAGGAACATCGTTTCCTCTTCTTACAACATACCGGTACATCGTTTCCTCTTCTCACAACATACCGGTACATCGTTTCCTCTTCTTACAACATCCCGGTACATCGTTTCCTCTTCTTACAACATACCGGTACATCGTCTCCTCTTCCTACAACATACCGGTACATCGTTTCCTCCTCTTACAACATACCGGTATATCGTTTCCTCTTCTTCTAACATACCGGTACATCGTTTCCTCTTCTTACAACATACCGGTACATAGTTTCCTCTTCTTACAACATACCGGTACATCGTTTCCTCTTCTTACAAAATACAGGTACATCTTTTCCTCTTCTCACAACATACCGGTACATCGTTTCCTCTTCTTACAACATACCGGTACATCGTTTCCTCTTCTTACAACATACCAGTGCATCGTTTCCTCTTCTTACAACATCCCGGTACATCGTTTCTTCTTCTTACAACATACCGGTATATCGTTTCCTCTTCTTACAACACACCGGTACATCGTTTCCTCTTCTTACAACATACCGGTACATCGTTTCCTCTTCTTATAACATACCGGTACATCATTTCCTCTTCTTACAACATACCGGTACATCGTTTCCTCTTCTTACAACATACCTGTACATCGTTTCCTCTTCTCACAACATACCGGTACATCGTTTCCTCTTCTTACAACATACCGGTACATTGTTTCCTCTTCTTACAACATACCGGTACATCATTTCCTCTCCTCACAACATACCAGTACATCGTTTCCTATTCTTACAACATACCGGTACATCATTTCCTCTTCTTACAACATACCGGTACATCGTTTCCTCTTCTTGCAACATACCGGTACATCTTTTCTTCTTACAACATACAGGTACATCGTTTCCTCTTCTTACAACATACCGGTACATCGTTTCCTCTTCTTACAACATACCGGTATATCGTTTCCTCATCTTACAACATACCGGTACATCGTTTCCTCTTCTTACTACATACAGGTTTATCGTTTCCTCTTCTCACAACATACCGGTACATCGTTTCCTCTCCTCACAACATACCAGTACATCGTTTCCTATTCTTACAACATACCGGTACATCATTTCCTCTTCTTACAACATACCGGTACATCGTTTCCTCTTCTTACAACATACCGGTACATCGTTTCCTCTTCTTACAACATACCGGTACATCGTTTCCTCTTCTTACAACATACCGGTATATCATTTCCTCTTCTTACAACATACAGGTATATCGTTTCCTCTTCTCACAACATACCGGTACATCGTTTCCTCTTCTTACTACATACAGGTACATCGTTTCCTCTTCTCACAACATACCAGTACATTGTTTCCTCTTCTTGCAACATACAGGCATATCGTTTCCTCTTCTTACAACATACAGGTATGTCGTTTCCTCTTCTTACAACATACCGGTATATCGTTTCCTCTTCTCACAACGTACCGGTACATCGTTTCCTCTTCTTACACCATATGGGTACATCGTTTGCTCTTCTTACAACATACCGGTACATCGTTTCCTCTTCTTACAACATACCGGTTCATCGTTTCCTCTTCTTACAACATACAGGTATATCGTTTCCTCTTCTTACAACATACCGGTATATCGTTTCCTCTTCTCTCAACGTACCGGTACATCGTTTCCTCTTCTTACACCATACGGGTACAGCCTTTCCTCTTCCTACAACATACCGGTACATCGTTTCCTCTTCTTACAACATACCGGTACATCGTTTCCTCTTCTTACAATACTCAGCTCATGGTTTTCAATACAGTCGTGTACATTTGGTCTTTTATATGACTCGGCAAACATTCACCATCCATATTATGTCTGAAATACTCCAGCTGCTATTAAAAAAATATCGAGTGATTAGCATTAGATCGTTTTTGTTCTTGAAACCATCTTTGATATAATGGACACAGTGTTTCAAGACCTTTGAGGTTTAATTCTTGTCTTGAGAGAAAATTAATGGAAATTTTGAAATTTACAATCACAGTATTGTTTGATAATCTATATTTACTGAAAGTAATGTCTTAGGTATATCTGAGTATACCATACAATTAATTTTATCAGGTCACTAAATTAATTGTCCTCTTATAAGCATTAGTGTTAATAATATTCCAAAACTTTATGTCAGATACATCTCTGTATTCATAATATCCATATTAATCTTATGAAAATTTAGATCCATCTATTAAGTATTTTAAATTTTTCTTGTCTATTAAATGGCCACACCATGATCTTTTTTTTTTTACGGCAATTAGCCCACCCGGGCACAGGTCGAACGACCTACAACGGGGCCTGGGGGACAAAAAAATAAGAACAGAAAGAAATTAAAATTAGAGCAGAAAAGGTTATACTGTGTTAATCTACACCGCGCAGATGCCGGAAAACCAGCTTTTTAAAGTGAGACAGATTGTATGAGTATGAAAACACAGAGGAATGCAGAGCATTCCACAGTTTGGCTGTGTGAGGAAAGAAGGATGTACTATAACAGGTTATTCTAGTGTGACCGACGACCAAAGAGAAACGGTGGGCACCGCAGGCAAGACGTGTGTTACGAGCCCACGGCCTTGCCTGCTGTACACAGGATGCCAAATCCACCGAACATTGCCCGTTAAAGTACCTGTCAGAGAGAGTGAAGCAACATTGCTGCGAAGAGAAAGGGAAGAAAGATGATCAACTAAAGGGAGAGAGTTAATAAGACAAAATGCCTTTGATTCTACCCTATCTAACAGTTGGACAGAAGCGACATCTGGGACGATCACTTCGGCAGCAGGCAGCAAAGGTTTGACTCCAATGAGAAGAGCAAACACAAAATGCAGGCCCAGGATGATAGGCTTCTGCATACAGTGGGGGGAGGAGTCAGCATATAGAGGGAAACGTTTCACTAGGATGTGGCAACATTCATCAGCGTCTACTGGGGGGGGGGGGGGGGGTAAGGGGTGGGGGGCGGCACCAGGACAACCCGTTAAAGCCAACAGTACTAAGTGTTTCATAGACCTCAGGAGTCTAACACTTGCTAAAGTTCCGGTTCTTACCTTGTCGGAATTGAATGTTGAGACCGTGCTGTCTGCAGTCCTTCATCATCGAATTAAAGCGTTCCTCTACAGTTGTCAGAGAGTGTAGATTAAGCTTATGATTGGCAGAGGGCAGAGTGATAGGTTCCGTGGCATTAGTGTTTCCACTCCGGCTAGTGTTTCCCATAGAAACATTACCATCACTGTCATAATCACTGGGGTCTGACTCTCGAAGGGTGCTGGATTCAGTATGACCAGGCGAGTTGGCGATGGGTTCCGTATCAGAGATGTCTGTGTCAATAAGAGAGCCTCTTCTGGGACGTTTATGTCGACCACGCATGCTGGCAAGAAACTTGCCAGCTGAGGGGACCTTTGTGGGACGATCGGGAAGTCAAGAGCACCTATGGGCACGTTTGTCCCCTTATGTGGTCATGCCACGAATGACACACACAGGCACCAGCCCAGGCCCTATCTGTGGATGGGTCAATCTCTTATCTTAAGGTCACCTCTAATATTTCTCCCTGATCTTAAGGTCACCTCTAATATTTCTCCGTCATATTAAGGTCACCTCTAATATTTCTCCCTCATCTTAAGGTCACCTCTAATATTTCTCCCTCATCTTAAGGTCACCTCTAATATTTCTCCTTCATCTTAAGGTCGCCTCCTATATTTCTCCCTCATCTTAAGGTCACCTCTCATATTTCTTCCTCATCTTAAGGTGCCCTCTAATATCTCTCCTCTCTCACCTTAAGGTCACCTCTAATATTTCTCCCTCATATTAAGGTTACCTCTAATATTTCTCCCTCATCTTAAGGTTACCTCTAATATTTCTCCCTCACCTTAAGGTCACCTCTAATATTTCTCCGTCATCATAAGGTCACCTCTAATATTTCTCCCTCATCTTAAGGTCACCACTAATATTTCTACGTCATCTTGAGTTCACCTTTAATATTTCTCCTCATCTTACGGTCACCTCTAATATTTCTCCCTCATCATAATGTCACCTCTCATATTTCTCCGTCATCTTAAGGTCACCTCTATTATTTCTCCCTCATCTTAAGGTTACATCTAATATTTCTCCGTCATCTTCAGGTCACCTCTAATATATCTCCTACCTCACCTTAAGGTCACCTCTAATATTTCTCCCTCATCTTAAGGTTACCTCTCATATTTCTCCGTCATCTTCAGGTCACCCCTAATATCTCTCCTCCCTCACCTTAAGGTGACCTCTAATATTTGTCCGTCATCTTAAGGTCACCTCTAATATTTCTCCCTCATCTTAAGGATACCTCTAATATTTCTCTGTCATCTTCAGGTCACCTCTAATATTTCTCCCTCACCTTAAGGTCACCTCTAATATCTCTCCCTCATCTTAAGTTCACCTCTAATATTTCTCCGTCATCTTAAGGTCACCTCTAATATTTCTCCCTCATGTTAAGGTCACCTCTAATATTTTTCCGTCATCTTCAGGTTACCTCTAATGTTTCTCCCTCATGTTAAGGTCACCTCTAAAATTCCTCCCTCATCTTAAGTTACCTCTAATATTTCTCTCTCATCTTAAGGTCACCTCTAATATTTCTCCGTCATCTTCAGGTCACCTCTAATATCTCTCCTCGATCATCTTAAGGCTACCTCTAATATTTCTCCCTCATCTTAAGGTCACCTCTAATATTTCTCTGTCATCTTAAGGTCACCTCCAATATTTCTCCTTCATATTCAAGTCACCTCTAATATTTCTCCCTCATCTTAAGGTCACCTCTAATATTTCTCCCTCATCTTAAGGTCACCTCTAATACTTCTCCCTCATCTTAAGGTCACCTCTAATATTTCTCCTTCATGTTAAGGTCACCTCTAATATTTCTCCCTGATCTTAAGGTTACCTCTAATATTTCTCCCTGATCTTAAGGTCACCTCTAATATTTCTCCTTCATGTTATGGTCACCTCTAATATTTCTCCCTCATCTCAAGGTCACCTCTAATATTTCTCCGTCATCTTAAGGTCACCTCTAATATTTCTCCCTCATCTTAATGTCACCTCTCATATTTCTCCGTCATCTTAAGGTCACCTCTATTAATTCTCCCTCATCTTAAGGTTACCTCTAATATTTCTCCCTCATCCTAAGGTTACCTCTAATATTTCTCCCTCACCTTAAGGTCACCTCTAATATTTTTCCGTCATCTTAAGGTCACCTCTAATATTTCTCCCTCATCTTAAGGTCACCACTAATATTTCTACGTCATCTTGAGTTCACCTCTAATAATTCTCCGTCATCTTAAGGTCACCTCTAATATTTCTCCCTCATCTTAATGTCACCTCTCATATTTCTCCGTCATCTTAAGGTCACCTCTATTATTTCTCCCTCATCTTAAGGTTACCTCTAATATTTCTCCGTCATCTTCAGGTCACCTCTATTATTTCTCCCTCATCTTAAAGTTACCTCTAATATTTCTCCGTCATCTTCAGGTCACCTCTAATATCTCTCCTACCTCACCTTAAGGTCACCTCTAATATTTCTCCTTCATGTTATGGTCACCTCTAATATTTCTCCCTCATCTCAGGGTCACCTCTAATATTTCTCCGTCATCCAAAGGTTTCCTCTAATATTTCTCCGTGATCTTAAGGTCACCTCTAATATTTCTCCTTTATGTAATGGTCACCTCAAATATTTCTCCTTCATCTAAAGGTCACCTCTAATATTTCTCCGTCATCCAAAGGTCATCTCTAATATTTCTCCCTCATCTTAAGGTTACCTCTAAAATTTCTCCCTCATCTTAAGGTTCACCTCTAATATTTCTCCCTCATCTTAAGGTCACATCTGTTATTTCTCCCCCGTCTTAAGGTCACCTCTAAAATTCCTCCCTCATCTTAAGATCAAATTTAATATTTCTTCCTCATGTTAAGGTCACCTCTAACATTTCTCCTTCATCTTAAGGTCAGCTCTAATATTTCTCCATCATCTTCAGGTCACCTCTAATATCTCTCCTCTCTCATCTTAAGGTTACCTCTAATATTTCTCCCTCATATTAAGGTTACCTCAAATATTTCTCCCACATCTTAAGGTCACCTCAAAAATTCCTCCCTCATCTTAAGATCAAATTTAATATTGCTTCCTCATGTTAAGGTCACCTCTAATATTTCTCCATCATCTTCAGGTCACCTCTAATATCTCTCCTCTCTCATCTTAAGGTTACCTCTAATATTTCTCCCTCATATTAAGGTTACCTCTAATATTTCTCCCTCATCCTAAGGTTACCTCTAATATTTCTCCCTCACCTTAAGGTCACTTCTAATATTTTTCCGTCATCTTAAGGTCACCTCTATTATTTCTCCTTCATCTTAAGGTTACCTCTAATATTTCTCCGTCATCTTCAGGTCACCTCTAATATCTCTCCTACCTCACCTTAAGGTCACCTCTAATATTTCTCCCTCATCTTAAGGTTACCTCTCATATTTCTCCATCATCTTCAGGTCACCCCTAATATCTCTCCTCCCTCACCTTAATGTGACCTCTAATATTTGTCCGTCATCTTAAGGTCACCTCTAATATTTCTCCCTCATCTTAAGGATACCTCTAATATTTCTCCGTCATCTTCAGGTCACCTCTAATATTTCTCTCTCACCTTAAGGTCACCTCTAATATCTCTCCCTCATCTTAAGTTCGCCTCTAATATTTCTCCGTCATCTTAAGGTCACCTCTAATATTTCTCCCTCATGTTAAGGTCACCTCTAATATTTTTCCGTCATCTTCAGGTCACCTCAAATATTTCTCCCTCATGTTAAGGTCACCTCTAAAATTCCTCCCTCATCTTAAGTTACCTCTAATATTTCTCCCTCATCTTAAGGTCACCTCTAATATTTCTCCGTCATCTTCAGGTCACCTCTAATATCTCTCCTCGATCATCTTAAGGTTACCTCTAATATTTCTCCTTCATGTTAAGGTCACCTCTAATATTTCTCCCTCATCTTAAGGTCACCTCTAATATCTCTCCCTCATCTTAAGTTCGCCTCTAATATTTCTCCGTCATCTTAAGGTCACCTCTAATATTTCTCCCTCATGTTAAGGTCACCTCTAATATTTTTCCGTCATCTTCAGGTCACCTCTAATATTTCTCCCTCATGTTAAGGTCACCTCTAAAATTCCTCCCTCATCTTAAGTTACCTCTAATATTTCTCCCTCATCTTAAGGTCACCTCTAATATTTCTCCGTCATCTTCAGGTCACCTCTAATATCTCTCCTCTCTCATCTTAAGGTTACCTCTAATATTTCTCCCTCATATTAAGACTACCTCTAATATTTCTCCCTCATCTTAAGGTCACCTCAAAAATTCCTCCCTCATCTTAAGATCAAATTTAATATTGCTTCCTCATGTTAAGGTCACCTCTAACATTTCTCCCTCATCTTAAGGTCACCTCTAATATTTCTCCATCATCTTCAGGTCACCTCTAATATCTCTCCTCCCTCATCTTAAGGTTACCTCTAATATATCTCCCTCATATTAAGGTTACCTCTAATATTTCTCCCTCATCCTAAGGTTACCTCTAATATTTCTCCCTCACCTTAAGGTCACCTCTATTATTTTTCCGTCATCTTAAGGTCACCTCTAATATTTCTCCCTCATCTTAAGGTCACCACGAATATTTCTACGTCATCTTGAGTTCACCTCTAATAATTCTCCGTCATCTTAAGGTCACCTCTAATATTTCTCCCTCATCTAAATGTCACCTCTCATATTTCTCCGTCATCTTAAGGTCACCTCTATTATTTCTCCCTCATATTAAAGTTTCCTCTAATATTTCTCCCTCATACTAAGGTTACCTCTAATATTTCTCCCTCACCTTAAGGTCACCTCTAATATTTCTCCGTCATCTTAAGGTCACCTCTAATATTTCTCCCTCATCTTAAGGTCACCACTATTATTTCTACGTCATCTTGAGTTCACCTCTAATAATTCTCCGTCATCTTAAGGTCACCTCTAATATTTCTCCCTCATCTTTATGTCACCTCTCATATTTCTCCGTCATCTTAAGGTCACCTCTATTATTTCTCCTTCATCTCAAGGTTACCTCTAATATTTCTCCGTCATCTTCAGGTCACCTCTAATATCTCTCCTACCTCACCTTAAGGTCACCTCAAATATTTCTCCCTCATCTTAAGGTTACCTCTCATATTTCTCCATCATCTTCAGGTCACCCCTAATATCTCTCCTCCCTCACCTTAATGTGACCTCTAATATTTGTCCGTCATCTTAAGGTCACCTCTAATATTTCTCCCTCATCTTAAGGATACCTCTAATATTTCTCCGTCATCTTCAGGTCACCTCTAATATTTCTCCCTCACCTTAAGGTCACCTCTAATATCTCTCCCTCATCTTAAGTTCGCCTCTAATATTTCTCCGTCATCTTAAGGTCACCTCTAATATTTCTCCCTCATGTTAAGGTCACCTCTAATATTTTTCCGTCATCTTCAGGTCACCTCTAATATTTCTCCCTCATGTTAAGGTCACCTCTAAAATTCCTCCCTCATCTTAAGTTACCTCTAATATTTCTCCCTCATCTTAAGGTCACCTCTAATATTTCTCCGTCATCTTCAGGTCACCTCTAATATCTCTCCTCGATCATCTTAAGGTTACCTCTAATATTTCTCCTTCATGTTAAGGTCACCTCTAATATTTCTCCCTCATCTTAAGGTCACCTCTAATATCTCTCCCTCATCTTAAGTTCGCCTCTAATATTTCTCCGTCATCTTAAGGTCACCTCTAATATTTCTCCCTCATGTTAAGGTCACCTCTAATATTTTTCCGTCATCTTCAGGTCACCTCTAATATTTCTCCCTCATGTTAAGGTCACCTCTAAAATTCCTCCCTCATCTTAAGTTACCTCTAATATTTCTCCCTCATCTTAAGGTCACCTCTAATATTTCTCCGTCATCTTCAGGTCACCTCTAATATCTCTCCTCTCTCATCTTAAGGTTACCTCTAATATTTCTCCCTCATATTAAGGTTACCTCTAATATTTCTCCCTCATCTTAAGGTCACCTCAAAAATTCCTCCCTCATCTTAAGATCAAATTTAATATTGCTTCCTCATGTTAAGGTCACCTCTAACATTTCTCCCTCATCTTAAGGTCACCTCTAATATTTCTCCATCATCTTCAGGTCACCTCTAATATCTTTCCTCCCTCATCTTAAGGTTACCTCTAATATATCTCCCTCATATGAAGGTTCCCTCTAATATTTCTCCCTCATCCTAAGGTTTCCTCTAATATTTCTCCCTCACCTTAAGGTCACCTCTATTATTTTTCCGTCATCTTAAGGTCACCTCTAATATTTCTCCCTCATCTTAAGGTCACCACTAATATTTCTACGTCATCTTGAGTTCACCTCTAATAATTCTCCGTCATCTTAAGGTCACCTCTAATATTTCTCCCTCATCTTAATGTCACCTCTCATATTTCTCCGTCATCTTAAGGTCACCTCTATTATTTCTCCCTCATATTAAGGTTACCTCTAATATTTCTCCCTCATACTAAGGTTACCTCTAATATTTCTCCCTCACCTTAAGGTCACCTCTAATATTTCTCCGTCATCTTAAGGTCACCTCTAATATTTCTCCCTCATCTTAAGGTCACCACTATTATTTCTACGTCATCTTGAGTTCACCTCTAATAATTCTCCATCATCTTAAGGTCACCTCTAATATTTCTCCCTAATCTTAATGTCACCTCTCATATTTCTCCGTCATCTTAAGGTCACCTCTATTATTTCTCCCTCATCTTAAGGTTACCTCTAATATTTCTCCGTCATCTTCAGGTCACCTCTATTATTTCTCCCTCATCTTAAGGTTACCTCTAATATTTCTCCGTCATCTTCAGGTCACCTCTAATATCTCTCCTACCTCACCTTAAGGTCACCTCTAATATTTCTCCTTCATGTTATGGTCACCTCTAATATTTCTCCCTCATCTCAGGGTCACCTCTAATATTTCTCCGTCATCCAAAGGTTCCTCTAATATTTCTCCCTGATCTTAAGGTCACCTCTAATATTTCTCCTTTATGTTATGATCACCTCTAATATTTCTCCCTCATCTAAAGGTCACCTCTAATATTTCTCCGTCATCCAAAGGCCACCTCTAATATTTCTCCCTCATCTTAAGGTTACCTCTAAAATTTCTCCCTCATCTTAAGGTTCACCTCTAATATTTCTCCCTCATCTTAAGGTCACCTCTGTTATTTCTCCCCCGTCTTAAGGTCACCTCTAAAATTCCTCCCTCATCTTAAGATCAAATTTAATATTTCTTCCTCATGTTAAGGTCACCTCTAACATTTCTCCTTCATCTTTAGGTCAGCTCTAATATTTCTCCATCATCTTCAGGTCACCTCTAATATCTCTCCTCTCTCATCTTAAGGTTACCTCTAATATTTCTCCCTCATATTAAGGTTACCTCTAATATTTCTCCCTCATCTTAAGGTCACGTTCAAAAATTCCTCCCTCATCTTTAGATCAAATTTAATATTGCTTCCTCATGTTAAGGTCACCTCTAACATTTCTCCTTCATCTTAAGGTCACCTCTAATATTTCTCCATCATCTTCAGGTCACCTCTAATATCTCTCCTCTCTCATCTTAAGGTTACCTCTAATATTTCTCCCTCATCCTAAGGTTACCTCTAATATTTCTCCCTCACCTTAAGGTCACTTCTAATATTTCTCCGTCATCTTAAGGTCACCTCTAATATTTCTCCCTCATCTTAAGGTCACCACTAATATTTCTACGTCATCTTGAGTTCACCTCTAATAATTCTCCGTCATCTTAAGGTCACCTCTAATATTTCTCCCTCATCCTAATGTCACCTCTCATATTTCTCCGTCATCTTAAGGTCACCTCTATTTTCTCCCTCATCTTAAGGTTACCTCTAATATTTCTCCGTCATCTTCAGGTCACCTCTAATATCTCTCCTACCTCACCTTAAGGTCACCTCTAATATTTCTCCCTTATCCTAAGGTTACCTCTCATATTTCTCCGTCATCTTCAGGTCACCCCTAATATCTCTCTTCCCTCACCTTAAGGTGACCTCTAATATTTGTCCGTCATCTTACGGTCACCTCTAATATTTCTCCCTCATCTTAAGGTCACCTCTAATATTTCTCCATCATCTTAAGGTCACCACTAATATTTCTACGTCATCTTGAGTTCACCTCTAATAATTCTCCATCATCTTAAGGTCACCTCTAATATTTCTCCCTCATCTTAATGTCACCTCTCATATTTCTCCGTCATCTTAAGGTCACCTCTATTATTTCTCCCTCATATTAAGGTTACCTCTAATATTTCTCCCTCATACTAAGGTTACCTCTAATATTTCTCCCTCACCTTAAGGTCACCTCTAATATTTCTCCGTCATCTTAAGGTCACCTCTAATATTTCTCCCTCATCTTAAGGTCACCACTATTATTTCTACGTCATCTTGAGTTCACCTCTAATAATTCTCCGTCATCTTAAGGTCACCTCTAATATTTCTCCCTCATCTTAATGTCACCTCTCATATTTCTCCGTCATCTTAAGGTCACCTCTATTATTTCTCCTTCACCTTAAGGTTACCTCTAATATTTCTCCGTCATCTTCAGGTCACCTCCAATATCTCTCCTACCTCACCTTAAGGTCACCTCTAATATTTCTCCCTCATCTTAAGGTTACCTCTCATATTTCTCCATCATCTTCAGGTCACCCCTAATATCTCTCCTCCCTCACCTTAATGTGACCTCTAATATTTGTCCGTCATCTTAAGGTCACCTCTAATATTTCTCCCTCATCTTAAGGATACCTCTAATATTTCTCCGTCATCTTCAGGTCACCTCTAATATTTCTCCCTCACCTTAAGGTCACCTCTAATATCTCTCCCTCATCTTAAGTTCGCCTCAAATATTTCTCCCTCATGTTAAGGTCACCTCTAATATTTTTCCGTCATCTTCAGGTCACCTCTAATATTTCTCCCTCATGTTAAGGTCACCTCTAAAATTCCTCCCTCATCTTAAGCTACCTCTAATATTTCTCCCTCATCTTAAGGTCACCTCTAATATTTCTCCGTCATCTTCAGGTCACCTCTAATATCTCTCCTCGATCATCTTAAGGTTACCTCTAATATTTCTCCTTCATGTTAAGGTCACCTCTAATATTTCTCCCTCATCTTAAGGTCACCTCTAATATCTCTCCCTCATCTTAAGTTCGCCTCTAATATTTCTCCGTCATCTTAAGGTCACCTCTAATATTTCTCCCTCATGTTAAGGTCACCTCTAATATTTTTCCGTCATCTTCAGGTCACCTCTAATATTTCTCCCTCATGTTAAGGTCACCTCTAAAATTCCTCCCTCATCTTAAGTTACCTCTAATATTTCTCCCTCATCTTAAGGTCACCTCTAATATTTCTCCGTCATCTTCAGGTCACCTCTAATATCTCTCCTCTCTCATCTTAAGGTTACCTCTAATATTTCTCCCTCATATTAAGGTTACCTCTAATATTTCTCCCTCATCTTAAGGTCACCTCAAAAATTCCTCCCTCATCTTAAGATCAAATTTAATATTGCTTCCTCATGTTAAGGTCACCTCTAACATTTCTCCCTCATCTTAAGGTCACCTCTAATATTTCTCCATCATCTTCAGGTCACCTCTAATATCTTTCCTCCCTCATCTTAAGGTTACCTCTAATATATCTCCCTCATATGAAGGTTCCCTCTAATATTTCTCCCTCATCCTAAGGTTTCCTCTAATATTTCTCCCTCACCTTAAGGTCACCTCTATTATTTTTCCGTCATCTTAAGGTCACCTCTAATATTTCTCCCTCATCTTAAGGTCACCACTAATATTTCTACGTCATCTTGAGTTCACCTCTAATAATTCTCCGTCATCTTAAGGTCACCTCTAATATTTCTCCCTCATCTTAATGTCACCTCTCATATTTCTCCGTCATCTTAAGGTCACCTCTATTATTTCTCCCTCATATTAAGGTTACCTCTAATATTTCTCCCTCATACTAAGGTTACCTCTAATATTTCTCCCTCACCTTAAGGTCACCTCTAATATTTCTCCGTCATCTTAAGGTCACCTCTAATATTTCTCCCTCATCTTAAGGTCACCACTATTATTTCTACGTCATCTTGAGTTCACCTCTAATAATTCTCCATCATCTTAAGGTCACCTCTAATATTTCTCCCTAATCTTAATGTCACCTCTCATATTTCTCCGTCATCTTAAGGTCACCTCTATTATTTCTCCCTCATCTTAAGGTTACCTCTAATATTTCTCCGTCATCTTCAGGTCACCTCTATTATTTCTCCCTCATCTTAAGGTTACCTCTAATATTTCTCCGTCATCTTCAGGTCACCTCTAATATCTCTCCTACCTCACCTTAAGGTCACCTCTAATATTTCTCCTTCATGTTATGGTCACCTCTAATATTTCTCCCTCATCTCAGGGTCACCTCTAATATTTCTCCGTCATCCAAAGGTTCCTCTAATATTTCTCCCTGATCTTAAGGTCACCTCTAATATTTCTCCTTTATGTTATGATCACCTCTAATATTTCTCCCTCATCTAAAGGTCACCTCTAATATTTCTCCGTCATCCAAAGGCCACCTCTAATATTTCTCCCTCATCTTAAGGTTACCTCTAAAATTTCTCCCTCATCTTAAGGTTCACCTCTAATATTTCTCCCTCATCTTAAGGTCACCTCTGTTATTTCTCCCCCGTCTTAAGGTCACCTCTAAAATTCCTCCCTCATCTTAAGATCAAATTTAATATTTCTTCCTCATGTTAAGGTCACCTCTAACATTTCTCCTTCATCTTTAGGTCAGCTCTAATATTTCTCCATCATCTTCAGGTCACCTCTAATATCTCTCCTCTCTCATCTTAAGGTTACCTCTAATATTTCTCCCTCATATTAAGGTTACCTCTAATATTTCTCCCTCATCTTAAGGTCACGTTCAAAAATTCCTCCCTCATCTTTAGATCAAATTTAATATTGCTTCCTCATGTTAAGGTCACCTCTAACATTTCTCCTTCATCTTAAGGTCACCTCTAATATTTCTCCATCATCTTCAGGTCACCTCTAATATCTCTCCTCTCTCATCTTAAGGTTACCTCTAATATTTCTCCCTCATCCTAAGGTTACCTCTAATATTTCTCCCTCACCTTAAGGTCACTTCTAATATTTCTCCGTCATCTTAAGGTCACCTCTAATATTTCTCCCTCATCTTAAGGTCACCACTAATATTTCTACGTCATCTTGAGTTCACCTCTAATAATTCTCCGTCATCTTAAGGTCACCTCTAATATTTCTCCCTCATCCTAATGTCACCTCTCATATTTCTCCGTCATCTTAAGGTCACCTCTATTTTCTCCCTCATCTTAAGGTTACCTCTAATATTTCTCCGTCATCTTCAGGTCACCTCTAATATCTCTCCTACCTCACCTTAAGGTCACCTCTAATATTTCTCCCTTATCCTAAGGTTACCTCTCATATTTCTCCGTCATCTTCAGGTCACCCCTAATATCTCTCTTCCCTCACCTTAAGGTGACCTCTAATATTTGTCCGTCATCTTACGGTCACCTCTAATATTTCTCCCTCATCTTAAGGTCACCTCTAATATTTCTCCATCATCTTAAGGTCACCACTAATATTTCTACGTCATCTTGAGTTCACCTCTAATAATTCTCCATCATCTTAAGGTCACCTCTAATATTTCTCCCTCATCTTAATGTCACCTCTCATATTTCTCCGTCATCTTAAGGTCACCTCTATTATTTCTCCCTCATATTAAGGTTACCTCTAATATTTCTCCCTCATACTAAGGTTACCTCTAATATTTCTCCCTCACCTTAAGGTCACCTCTAATATTTCTCCGTCATCTTAAGGTCACCTCTAATATTTCTCCCTCATCTTAAGGTCACCACTATTATTTCTACGTCATCTTGAGTTCACCTCTAATAATTCTCCGTCATCTTAAGGTCACCTCTAATATTTCTCCCTCATCTTAATGTCACCTCTCATATTTCTCCGTCATCTTAAGGTCACCTCTATTATTTCTCCTTCATCTTAAGGTTACCTCTAATATTTCTCCGTCATCTTCAGGTCACCTCTAATATCTCTCCTACCTCACCTTAAGGTCACCTCTAATATTTCTCCCTCATCTTAAGGTTACCTCTCATATTTCTCCATCATCTTCAGGTCACCCCTAATATCTCTCCTCCCTCACCTTAATGTGACCTCTAATATTTGTCCGTCATCTTAAGGTCACCTCTAATATTTCTCCCTCATCTTAAGGATACCTCTAATATTTCTCCGTCATCTTCAGGTCACCTCTAATATTTCTCCCTCACCTTAAGGTCACCTCTAATATCTCTCCCTCATCTTAAGTTCGCCTCTAATATTTCTCCCTCATGTTAAGGTCACCTCTAATATTTTTCCGTCATCTTCAGGTCACCTCTAATATTTCTCCCTCATGTTAAGGTCACCTCTAAAATTCCTCCCTCATCTTAAGCTACCTCTAATATTTCTCCCTCATCTTAAGGTCACCTCTAATATTTCTCCGTCATCTTCAGGTCACCTCTAATATCTCTCCTCGATCATCTTAAGGTTACCTCTAATATTTCTCCTTCATGTTAAGGTCACCTCTAATATTTCTCCCTCATCTTAAGGTCACCTCTAATATCTCTCCCTCATCTTAAGGTCACCTCTAATATTTCTCCCTCATGTTAAGGTCACCTCTAATATTTTTCCGTCATCTTCAGGTCACCTCTAATATTTCTCCCTCATGTTAAGGTCACCTCTAAAATTCCTCCCTCATCTTAAGTTACCTCTAATATTTCTCCCTTATCTTAAGGTCACCTCTAATATTTCTCCGTCATCTTCAGGTCACCTCTAATATCTCTCCTCTCTCATCTTAAGGTTACCTCTAATATTTCTCCCTCATATTAAGGTTTCCTCTAATATTTCTCCCTCATCTTAAGGTCACCTCAAAAATTCCTCCCTCATCTTAAGATCAAATTTAATATTGCTTCCTCATGTTAAGGTCACCTCTAACATTTCTCCCTCATCTTAAGGTCACCTCTAATATTTCTCCATCATCTTCAGGTCACCTCTAATATCTTTCCTCCCTCATCTTAAGGTTACCTCTAATATATCTCCCTCATATTAAGGTTACCTCTAATATTTCTCCCTCGTCCTAAGGTTACCTCTAATATTTCTCCCTCACCTTAAGGTCACCTCTATTATTTTTCCGTCATCTTAAGGTCACCTCTAATATTTCTCCCTCATCTTAAGGTCACCACTAATATTTCTACGTCATCTTGAGTTCACCTCTAATAATTCTCCGTCATCTTAAGGTCACCTCTAATATTTCTCCCTCATCTTAATGTCACCTCTCATATTTCTCCGTCATCTTAAGGTCACCTCTATTATTTCTCCCTCATATTAAGGTTACCTCTAATATTTCTCCTTCATACTAAGGTTACCTCTAATATTTCTCCCTCACCTTAAGGTCACCTCTAATATTTCTCCGTCATCTTAAGGTCACCTCTAATATTTCTCCCTCATCTTAAGGTCACCACTATTATTTCTACGTCATCTTGAGTTCACCTCTAATAATTCTCCGTCATCTTAAGGTCACCTCTAATATTTCTCCCTCATCTTAATGTCACCTCTCATATTTCTCCGTCATCTTAAGGTCACCTCTATTTTTTCTCCCTCATCTTAAGGTTACCTCTAATATTTCTCCGTCATCTTCAGGTCACCTCTATTATTTCTCCCTCATCTTAAGGTTACCTCTAATATTTCTCCGTCATCTTCAGGTCACCTCTAATATCTCTCCTACCTCACCTTAAGGTCACCTCTAATATTTCTCCTTCATGTTATGGTCACCTCTAATATTTCTCCGTCATCCAAAGGTTTCCTCTAATATTTCTCCCTGATCTTAAGGTCACCTCTAATATTTCTCCTTTATGTTATGATCACCTCTAATATTTCTCCCTCATCTAAAGGTCACCTCTAATATTTCTCCGTCATCCAAAGGTCACCTCTAATATTTCTCCCTCATCTTTAGGTTACCTCTAAAATTTCTCCCTCATCTTAAGGTTCACCTCTAATATTTCTCCCTCATCTTAAGGTCACCTCTGTTATTTCTCCCCCGTCTTAAGGTCACCTCTAAAATTCCTCCCTCATCTTAAGATCAAATTTAATATTTCTTCCTCATGATAAGGTCACCTCTAACATTTCTCCTTCATCTTAAGGTCAGCTCTAATATTTCTCCATCATCTTCAGGTCACCTCTAATATCTCTCCTCTCTCATCTTAAGGTTACCTCTAATATTTCTCCCTCATATTAAGGTTACCTCTAATATTTCTCCCTCATCTTAAGGTCACGTTCAAAAATTCCTCCCTCATCTTAAGATCAAATTTAATATTGCTTCCTCATGTTAAGGTTACCTCTAACATTTCTCCTTCATCTTATGGTCACCTCTAATATTTCTCCATCATCTTCAGGTCACCTCTAATATCTCTCCTCTCTCATCTTAAGGTTACCTCTAATATTTCTCCCTCATATTAAGGTTACCTCAAATATTTCTCCCTCATCCTAAGGTTACCTTTAATATTTCTCCCTCACCTTAAGGTCACTTCTAATATTTCTCCGTCATCTTAAGGTCACCTCTAATATTTCTCCCTCATCTTAAGGTCACCACTAATATTTCTACGTCATCTTGAGTTCACCTCTAATAATTCTCCGTCATCTTAAGGTCACCTCTAATATTTCTCCCTCATCCTAATGTCACCTCTCATATTTCTCCGTCATCTTAAGGTCACCTCTATTTTCTCCCTCATCTTAAGGTTACCTCTAATATTTCTCCGTCATCTTCAGGTCACCTCTAATATCTCTCCTACCTCACCTTAAGGTCACCTCTAATATTTCTCCCTTATCCTAAGGTTACCTCTCATATTTCTCCGTCATCTTCAGGTCACCCCTAATATCTCTCCTCCCTCACCTTAAGGTGACGTCTAATATTTGTCCGTCATCTTACGGTCACCTCTAATATTTCTCCCTCATCTTAAGGTCACCTCTAATATTTCTCCCTCATCTTAAGGTCACCACTAATATTTCTACGTCATCTTGAGTTCACCTCTAATAATTCTCCATCATCTTAAGGTCACCTCTAATATTTCTCCCTCATCTTAATGTCACCTCTCATATTTCTCCGTCATCTTAAGGTCACCTCTATTATTTCTCCCTCATATTAAGGTTACCTCTAATATTTCTCCCTCATACTAAGGTTACCTCTAATATTTCTCCCTCACCTTAAGGTCACCTCTAATATTTCTCCGTCATCTTAAGGTCACCGCTAATATTTCTCCGTCATCTTAAGGTCACCTCTAATATTTCTCCCTCATCTTAAGGTCACCACTATTATTTCGACGTCATCTTGAGTTCACCTCTAATAATTCTCCGTCATCTTAAGGTCACCTCTATTAATTCTCCCTCATCTTAAGGTTACCTCTAATATTTCTCCCTCATCCTAAGGTTACCTCTAATATTTCTCCCTCACCTTAAGGTCACCTCTAATATTTCTCCGTCATCTTAAGGTCACCTCTAATATTTCTCCCTCATCTTAAGGTCACCACTAATATTTCTACGTCATCTTGAGTTCACCTCTAATAATTCTCCGTCATCTTAAGGTCACCTCTAATATTTCTCCCTCATCTTAATGTCACCTCTCATATTTCTCCGTCATCTTAAGGTCACCTCTATTATTTCTCCCTCATCTTAAGGTTACCTCTAATATTTCTCCGTCATCTTCAGGTCACCTCTATTATTTCTCCCTCATCTTAAAGTTACCTCTAATATTTCTCCGTCATCTTCAGGTCACCTCTAATATCTCTCCTACCTCACCTTAAGGTCACCTCTAATATTTCTCCTTCATGTTATGGTCACCTCTAATATTTCTCCCTCATCTCAGGGTCACCTCTAATATTTCTCCGTCATCCAAAGGTTTCCTCTAATATTTCTCCCTGATCTTAAGGTCACCTCTAATATTTCTCCTTTATGTAATGGTCACCTCTAATATTTCTCCTTCATCTAAAGGTCACCTCTAATATTTCTCCGTCATCCAAAGGTCATCTCTAATATTTCTCCCTCATCTTAAGGTTACCTCTAAAATTTCTCCCTCATCTTAAGGTTCACCTCTAATATTTCTCCCTCATCTTAAGGTCACCTCTGTTATTTCTCCCCCGTCTTAAGGTCACCTCTAAAATTCCTCCCTCATCTTAAGATCAAATTTAATATTTCTTCCTCATGTTAAGGTCACCTCTAACATTTCTCCTTCATCTTAAGGTCAGCTCTAATATTTCTCCATCATCTTCAGGTCACCTCTAATATCTCTCCTCTCTCATCTTAAGGTTACCTCTAATATTTCTCCCTCATATTAAGGTTACCTCAAATATTTCTCCCACATCTTAAGGTCACCTCAAAAATTCCTCCCTCATCTTAAGATCAAATTTAATATTGCTTCCTCATGTTAAGGTCACCTCTAATATTTCTCCATCATCTTCAGGTCACCTCTAATATCTCTCCTCTCTCATCTTAAGGTTACCTCTAATATTTCTCCCTCATATTAAGGTTACCTCTAATATTTCTCCCTCATCCTAAGGTTACCTCTAATATTTCTCCCTCACCTTAAGGTCACTTCTAATATTTTTCCGTCATCTTAAGGTCACCTCTATTATTTCTCCTTCATCTTAAGGTTACCTCTAATATTTCTCCGTCATCTTCAGGTCACCTCTAATATCTCTCCTACCTCACCTTAAGGTCACCTCTAATATTTCTCCCTCATCTTAAGGTTACCTCTCATATTTCTCCATCATCTTCAGGTCACCCCTAATATCTCTCCTCCCTCACCTTAATGTGACCTCTAATATTTGTCCGTCATCTTAAGGTCACCTCTAATATTTCTCCCTCATCTTAAGGATACCTCTAATATTTCTCCGTCATCTTCAGGTCACCTCTAATATTTCTCTCTCACCTTAAGGTCACCTCTAATATCTCTCCCTCATCTTAAGTTCGCCTCTAATATTTCTCCGTCATCTTAAG
>CAUDMG010002198.1:627500-629211 GCA_958450375.1 Homarus gammarus | reverse complement strand
GTGGGAAGGAGTGGGAGTGAGTGGGGGTGAGAGGGGAGTGAGGGGGAAGTGAGAGAGAGAGAAAGAAACAGACAGACACAGACACACACACACAGACAGACACACAGACAGACTTCTTCTATATATTCATTTATTCTAAAATATTTTTCGATTTAAAACTAAAAATAGTGAAGAGAAAAAAATAAACAATTAATATTTATTAGAGAGAGAGACCAGCAGGCTCTCTCTCTCTCTCTCTCTCTCTCTCTCTCTCTCTCTCTCTCTCTCTCTCTCTCTCTCTCTCTCTCTCTCTCCCTCATTCCTCTAGCTTGCCTGTCTCACCCCTCCATTCTCTCCCTCCCTCACCCTCCCTCACCCTCTCTCCCTCACTCTCCCTCACTCTCCCTCACCCTCCCTCACCCTCCCTCCCTCACCCTAATTATCATCTACGTCATCAACTTCCAAGAAAAATTCCTCTTATGAAAATCTCTGGTTTTCTCCTCAAGTGCTGTGAATACGGCCTTAATTATTGATTGACTTTACCCTGACCTGACCTGACCTGACCTAACCTGACCTGACCTGACCTAACCTGACCTAACCTGACCTGACCTGACCTAACCTAACCTGACTTAACCTGACCTGACCTAACCTAACCTGACCTGACCTGACCTGACCTAAGTTGACTTAACAAGACCTAATATGACTTGACCTAACGTAACCTGGTCTAATCTAAGCTAATTTAACCTACCTTAAGTTAATCTAATCTTACTTAAGCGAACCAACTAAAAACCACGCACACACTCACACGCACACACTCACACACCACACCACACACACACACAGACACACACACACTGGTAATGGAGTATCATCCAGCTATGATATGAGTTATTAAGGATGTCACCTTCGTTGGTGAGTTCTGAGGTGACTAAAGAGGCCGATACGGGACCGGCAGAGTCGATCACAGAGGCTGCACGTGTGGGGGGCTACATCTAGTGCGGGAGGGGCGGTGGCAGCGTCTTTCCGGCGTAGGTACTTGTCTGCCTCGGTATACAGTCGGGCTAACTCCAAAGTATTGACACCATCTTGTGTAGTGCTCCTCCAAGCGTTACGGTGTGGCAAAGCCAACTCCATAAATGCTGTTTCTCTCCGCAGCAAGCGTACCCCTCCAGAAGGTGTAGTCAGACCCGTTCTGTGAGTTGGCCCTCAGCTGGGAGCCGGCCCTCAGCTGGGAGCCGGCCCTCAGCTGGGAGCCGGGACTCACTAATGGGTGCTGTGTTACACCTAGCCAGATCTTCTGCCACAGTTGTTCTTCCAGGACGATCATTTGTGCCAGTATCCAGAAGGGTCCTGACGTTCCATGCAGCGACCATAAGAGGCTGTATGGTTTGTTTTGGTCTGTGAATATGGCTGTTTTAGACCACATATGGATGACCTTACTGAGTGCGGTTGCCCAGTCAGGTTGGCTCTTTAGGCAGGCTGTTTAGGGCACCTTTTCTAGCCCCCTTCCCTGTGGGGTGAGCAGAGTGGCTCCTCGAAAGGGCTGCTCAGTCACACAGACAGGACTGGATTGCACTGCTGCCTAGACCCCAGTGCATAAACGACCATCTTATCTGTGCCGCCCATGTGCAGAGTTGTGACTAGAGACTCCCGGCAGTCATCTCTGCCTGTCCCCGTCGCCACTCGTCCTTCACCGGAGGACTTTTGGGGGTGTAGGGGTTATGATGATGAT
>CAUDMG010002198.1:610000-617500 GCA_958450375.1 Homarus gammarus | reverse complement strand
AGGTGTATTACAGGTGGGTACAGGTGTATTGAATTCATTTTTGACCTGTGTAAATATTTGGATTAGTTTGTGAGAAATACTCTCTCTCTCTCTCTCTCTCTCTGTCTCTCTCTCACTCACTCACTCACTCACTCACTCTCTCTCTCTCTCTCTCTCTCTCTCTCTCTCTCTCTCTCTCTCTCTCTCTCTCTCTCTCTCACTCACTTATCACTGGAGACAGGTATTCATTATAGGTCACTTGTTGAAGTTCTCCCACGAGAATTCTCTTCGCCTCTTGAAATATTCTCTCATCGTTCCAGTGAGCGTTGAGCTTCGACAGTGTCTTCGCCAGGCGGTTGTGTTCTCTCGCCCACACTGCCGTTACAACCACCAGCATTATTTGTTCGTTCACTCGCCCATCGCCTGACGAACATGAGAGTTTGGTTAGGTTAGGGTTAGGTTTGGTTAGGTTTAGGTTAGGGTTAGGGTTAGGGTTAGGTTAGGTTTGGTTAGATAGGTAGACAGACAGAGAGACAGAGAGAGAGACAGAGGGACACTTACCCGTCTTAAAACAGAACTCTCCCTTGGCGCTCAGTTCAGGCACATTACAACCACTTAAGTTCTTGTTGGGGCTCAGAAGCTCAATACCGTCTCTTGATAACTGTAGGTGAGAGATCATGAGATATAATGGTGGTTGAGACAGACAGACAGACAGAAAGATCAGACAGAACCTCACCTGAGTTTTCAGTAGTCCATTCTGAAAAGTTCTCAGCTCAGTAGTTTCCTCTAGTGAGTTGCCATAGATGCTTCCTCCGTCTATATACGAGTTAAGTTGATTTAGTTGTTGTCTTGGCCCTGAGGGGAAAGATTATGTGTTATTTGACCGGGAATTTGTGTTATTTTGCCGGGAATGTGGGTTATTTTGCCGGGAATGTGGGTTATTTGACCGGTAATTGCTGGGGTTATTTTAAGAGGTATGTGCTTTTGTTTTTCAGGGGGTTTTAAGTTATTTTATCGGCAGTGAAGTTGTTTTCTCGTGGTTTTATGAAATTTGGGATATTTTACCGGGAGTTTGTGACAATTGAAGTTATTTTACCGGGATTTTATTGTTAATTAACACGTATATACTGGTCATATTAAGTAATACTTCCTCAATATACCAACACCTGTGTATACTTCTATAAGGTACACCTGCATACTCACCTGTACACCTGTAGACGCACCTATACACCTGCATACTCACCTGTACACTCACCTATACACCTGTAGACGCACCTATACACCAGCATACTCACCTGTACACCTGTAGACGCACCAATGCACCTGCATACTCACCTGTACACCTGTAGACGCACCTGTACACCTGCATACTCACCTGTACACGCACCTGTACACCTGCATACTCACCTGTACACCTGTAGACTCACCTATACACCTGTAGACGCACCAATACACCTGCATAATCACCTGTACACCTGTATACTCACCTGAACACCCACCTGTACACCTGTAGACTCACCTGTAGACGCACCAATACACCTGCATAATCACCTGTACACCTGTATACTCACCTGAACACCCACCTGTACACCTGTATACTCACCTAAGATACATCTATCGGCAGGTAAGGACCGCACAAACTCCATACAGGTGACTCCGTAAGGGGTGTAGAAGGCGTCGGGGGAGGTGATGTCGATAGGGGCGCATTGCGGGTGTAGGGGGTGCTTGAACTCCTGCCCGGCCTCCCGACAGCAGGGTATTGAACTGCCGTTGACTCCTGTATCGTAGAGTGAAGTATCGTAGAGTGAAGTATCGTAGAGTGAAGTTAGTATACACACGCACACACACACGCACACCTGTACAAACTAACCTTTACTCATTGGGGTCTCTGTTAGGTCGTGCTCCAGGAACTGTCCAAAACTCATGTGGAGAATATTTAGACAGGAGGGCTGACCTGACGGCTGTGGGGGTAGGTTAGGTTAGGGGGGAGGGGTAGGTTAGGTTAGGGGTTAGGTTAGGGGTTAGGTTAGGTTAGGGGGAGAGAAGGGGTTAGGTTAGGTTAGAGTTGCTTATAAACATTTAAGTTATGGTAAAATATTTCGTGATTTTTGATGATAATAAATTAGATGTGTGTGTGTTTGTGTGTGTGTGTGTGTGTACTTACCTGTAGGTTGACAGTAGTACTCACTAGACGGGCATTAGGCAATTTGTTACCGTCTGATGCCCTCCTTAATGACTTCACACCTGTAATTAGTGAGACAGGTGTTATGGCCAGGTGTAATGACTCGTACACACACACACACACACAGACACACATACACACACACACACACACACTGGCAGACAAAAATTCACACACCAACCCAACCTCCCTGCCCAGTGCCCACCCTTCCCCCTCCCTGCCCCCCCTTCCCCCACCCTTCCCCCCCTTCCCCCACCCTTCCCCACCCCTCCCCCCTCCCCCCCTCCCCCCCCCACTCACCATCACCAAAATCTGAAGGCACCAGGCGTATAAAAGGCATAAAACTCGCCCCTTTCTCCTGGTTTGGCAGATTATTACAGCTGCCATCTTGGTTTCTATATGGTTGCTCGGGACGACAAGCTTCTCTAGTCAGCTTAATTCTCTCCTCTTCACACTGCTTAGGCGCCTCGAAGCTTTGGATGTCGAAGTTAAGCTGAATCTTGTCCAGGTTTAATCTGAGGGAATTTGGGTGGTGGTGGTGTTAGGGTCGTGTAGGACAGACAGACAGAGACAGACAGACAGACAGACACAGACAGACAGAGTGTGTATGTAATAATATACCCAGTATGAGGCAGATATTGACAGACATAATTAGACAGAAATAGACAGAAGTCGACAGAAATAGACAGAAATAAACAAAAACAGACAGAATTCGACCAAAATGGACAGAAATAAAGAAAAATTTACAGAAATAGACAGAAATAAACCAAAAAATAGACCTAAATAAAAATAAACAGACAAAAATTAGACAGAAAATTCACCTACCTGTCAGCAATTCTCTGAGTACAGTAATCAATAATATAACCCGTATGAGAGAGCTCTTTTGACGTCATCTTGTACTCATTATTCAGAACTTGGTGTGAGTACGACGCTGAGTCCTTCTGTAGATGGAGTCCTTCTCTCTTCAATGTCTCTTCAAGTTCTCTCTGTGTCTCGTAGGTAGAGAGAGCGTGGTGGTAAGCTTCTCTGGGGGGTGAGACAGAGAGAGAGAGAGAGAGATTATTTGTGATATTTTAAATAACTTGAAAATTCACTCTCTCTCTCTCTCTCTCTCTCTCTCTCTCTCTCTCTCTCTCTCTCTCTCTCTCTCAAAAAAAGCCTTTGGAATACATCAACACAGCCCTAACACACTCAGAACACATCCCTAATACTCAGAACGCACTCAGAACACATCCCTAATACTCAGAACACACTCAGAACACATCCCTAATACTCAGAACACACTCAGAACACATCCCTAATACTCAGAACACACTCAGAACACATCCCTAATACTCAGAACACACTCAGAACACATCCCTAATACTCAGAACACACTCAGAACACATCCCTAATACTCGGAATACACTCAGAACACATCCCTAATACTCAGAACACACTCAGAACACATCCCTAATACTCAGAACACACTCAGAACACATCCCTAATACTCAGAACACATCCCTACATCAACACATCCCTAACACACTTACTCTATGACATCAGTGGTGATACGCGCTACTGGTTGAGGGATGTGCCGCCATGTGCTATTGTCATCTGCAGGAAACGAAGATCTGTCGTGCTGTGTTTGAGGGCCTTCTTCAGTTGAGGACGACCTCTCGCCCTCCATCCACCGCCTCTCGTACCAGGAACTGTCTGTGTGTGGGGGGTGGGATGTGTGTGGGGGGGGATGTGTTTGTGGGGGGAAAGGAAAAGTGGATTATTATTATTATTATTATTATTACACACATACACCCCCCCCACACACCATCCTCCCACCTCCCCCACACACCTCCCCCCACACACACCCCCACACCTCCCCACCCACACACCCCCTCCCACACCCAAACCTCACCTAATCTTGGCCATGTTAAGCTTAGTAGTTTATTCAGGTTGTCATCGGGTGGGAGGAGAGACAGGTAGACACAGGGGGCCCTCAGGAACAGTGGTGTGGGCCCCTCACAGGTGTACCCAGGTGATGTACTTAATGATTCGTGTCTCCCGAGTAGCATGGACACAGCTGAGAGAAGAGTTACGTTCATCATTGTCCTGACCTGTGAGGGAGAGATGGTGAGAGATAGTGAGACACACACACAGTACACACACAGTACACACACACACACACACACAGTACACACACACACACACACTGGTAATGGAGTATCATCCAGCTATGATATGAGTTATTAAGGATGTCACCTTCGTTGGTCAGTTCTGAGGTGACTAAAGAGGCCGATACGGGACCGGCAGAGTCGATCACAGAGGCTGCATGTGTGGGGGGCTACATCTAGTGCGGGAGGGGCGGTGGCAGCGTCTTTCCGGTATTGGTGCTTGTCTGCCTCGGTTTGTAGTCCTTTTCCCATATATTCTCCAGGAGAGAGTGGAGACGGCTAGTAAGTAGAGGTCCTCCTGCTTTATACACCTCAGCTGGGATTCCACCAGGTCCTGGAGGATAGCTGAGGTGGGTCAGCTCTGGATGCTGAGGGACCTGCTGGGTAGTCAGGACATCCACATCAGTGTTTCGGTTGAGCAGTGAACGGTAGTGCTCCTTCCAGCACTGAACGAGGCCTTCACCGTCTTTAATTAGGGAGTTACCGTCAGATGAGCTGAGGGGGGCTGTGCCACGGGTGACTGGCCCATAAAATGTTTTAGTGGAATTGAAAAATTCGCGGCATCTTGTGTTGATCTGCAAGTGTTTGTGATTCACATGTTTTATTTTTAAACCAGTCGTTCAATAGTTTGAGAAGTTCCCTCTGGGCCGCCACTTTCTTCTTGTGGAAGGTATCAGCTGTGGTCCGAGACTGAGGGTTGTTCGTCCAGTCAGTTAAAGCAGCTCGTTTATCATCGACAAGTACATTGATTACCGGGTCATTTTCATCAAACCAGACCTGGTGTATTGTGTCGGTCTGGCCGAGGGTCTCTGCAGGTTTTTGTCATGACAGTGTCGAGAATACTCCATTAGGCACTGAGCTTTGGGTTGGTTGTTGTCGGGCCGTTTATGAGCCAGATCTTTTGCCACAGTTGTTCTCTCAGGACGATCATTTGTGCCAGTCTCCAGAAGGGTCCTGACGTTCAGTGCAGCGACCATAAGAGGCTGTATAGGTTGGATATGTGATTATGGCTGTGTTTTAGACCACATAAGGATGACACACACACACACACACACACACACACACACACCCTGTACTCACCAAACAGACACCTGGTAGACGAACGACTGCCACAGGTAATGAACTCGAGAGAAATAACTTGGTTCACCTGAGTTAGTGAGGCGGAAGTCGTTATTTAGCACAGGTGTTGTTGACGCTCCACCTGTGTGTGTGTGTGTCTGGGCGAATTTGATTATTATTATTTACACACACACGTACACGCACACACACGTGGCTTACAAAAGATAACACGTCAACTACACTTACAATAATGCTTCATACAACATATAACCCCCTTCCCCCACCTCCCCCCTTCCCCCTCCCCCCTTCCCCCTTCCCCTACACACACACACACACACACACACCTGGTGGCTCTCTCTTTCTTTTGTGGATAGTTAATATATCTTTAAATTCAGTCATCTCTCTCTCTCTCTCTCTCTCTCTCTCTCTCTCTCTCTCTCTCTCTCTCTCTCTTAAGGATCTCTCACTCTCTCTCTCTCTCTCTCTCTCTCTCTCTCTCTCTCCCCTCTCTCACTCTCTCTCACCCACTAGAGGCAGTCTCCAGGTTCAACAAGGAGACACGTTTGGTTGTTGACTCACACACACACACACTGTCACTCAAGCTGTTATTCAAGCTGTCTCTCAAGCTGTTACTTAAGTAGAAAAATATCCACAGGTCAATCAAGCTGTTATTCAAGCTGTCTCTCAAGCTGTCACTCAAGTAGAATTATATCCTCCCGTCACTCAAGCTGTTATTCAAGCTGTCTCTCAAGCTGTTACTTCAGTAGAAAAATATCCACAGGTCAATCAAGCTGTTATTTAAGCTGTCTCTCAAGCTGTTACTTAAGTAGAAACATATCCTCCCGTCACTCAAGCTGTTATTCAAGCTGTCTCTCAAGCTGTTACTTCAGTAGAAAAATATCCACCGGTCAATCAAGCTGTTATTTAAGCTGTCTCTCAAGCTGTTACTTAAGTAGAAACATATCCTCCCGTCACTCAAGCTGTTATTTAAGCTGTCTCTCAAGCTGTTACTTCAGTAGAAACATATCCTCCCGTCAATCAAGCTGTTATTTAAGCTGTCTCTCAAGCTGTTACTTAAGTAGAAACATATCCTCCCGTCACTCAAGCTGTTATTTAAGCTGTCTCTCAAGCTTAATATACCCTGACAAAGCTTTGAGTAATGTGGCCGACTTTAACAGAGGCGGAAACTTTGTGGTGGAAGTTGGTTGTGTTCCTGTGGTGATCCTTGGTGTGGTAGGGAAGTACTGCCACACCTGCCACACCTGCCACACTACCATACCTGCCACACCTACCATACCTACCACACCTGCCACACCTACCACACCTGCCACTCCTACCACACCTGCCACACTACCATACCTGCCACTCCTACCACACCTGCCACACCTGCCACTCCTACCACACCTGCCACACTACCATACCTGCCACTCCTACCACACCTGCCACACCTGCCACTCCTACCACACTACCACACCTGCCACACTACCATACCTGCCACACCTGCCATACCTAC
This sequence comes from Homarus gammarus, assembly GCA_958450375.1. Lineage (NCBI taxonomy): Eukaryota > Metazoa > Arthropoda > Malacostraca > Decapoda > Nephropidae > Homarus > Homarus gammarus. The sequence goes on along the minus strand of CAUDMG010002198.1, from coordinate 610,617 downwards.
CACACCTGCCACTCCTACGACACCTGCCACACCTACCACTCCTACCACACCTACCACACTACCATACCTGCCACACCTGCCACACCTACCACTCCTACCACACCTACCACACCTGCCACTCTTACCACACCTACCACACCTGCCACTCCTACCACACCTGCTATGAATATTCAGTTACTAGCGAAGAGATTCCTGTGCTCTCTCTCTCTCTCTCTCTCTCTCTCTCTCCCTCCCCCATACCAGGTTAGGTTAGGTTAGGTTAGGTTAGGTTAGGTTAAACCCCTATAATTACCACCCATAAACACCGTTCTTAACACCGAGTATAGCACTGTATTACCCTCCCCTAAGAGCCTAGCACTGTATTAACCCGAGACACTTAATAACCTATCAAATTCAGGTGAGAGAGAGAGGTCAAGTTAATGGTGATTAGGGCTGTTAATTACCTGGCGAGGATATATTTAACGAGAGAGAGAGAGAGAGAGAGAGAGAGAGAGAGAGAGAGAGAGAGAGAGAGAGAGCGAGAGAGCGAGAGAGAGAGAGAGAGAGAGAGAGACCCCTAATACATTTATATGATATTATTCTGAGTAATCACCAATTCTCATCAAAACTTGTGGTGG
>CAUDMG010002198.1:427500-605000 GCA_958450375.1 Homarus gammarus | reverse complement strand
CACTCTCCCTCACCCTCCCTCACCCCTCCCTCACCCTCCCTCACCCCTCCCTCACCCTCCCTCACTCTCCCTCACTCTCCCTCACCCTCCCTCACTCTCCCTCACCCCTCCCTCACCCTCCCTCACCCTCCCTCACCCCTCCCTCACCCTTCCCTCACCCTTCCCTCACGCCTCCCTCACTCTCCCTCACCCCTCCCTCACCCCTCCCTCCCCCCTCCCTCACCCTCCCTCACCCTCCCTCACCCTCCCTCACCCTCCCTCACCCTCCCTCACCCTCCCTCACCCTCCCTCACTCTCCCTCACCCTCCCTCACCCTCCCTCACCCTCCCTCACCCTCCCTCACCCTCCCTCACCCTCCCTCACCCTCCCTCACCCTCCCTCACCCCTCCCTCACTCTCCCTCACCCTCCCTCACGACTCCCTCACCCTCCCCTCACTCTCCCTCACCCTCCCTCACTCTCCCTCACTCTCCCTCACCCTCCCTCACCCTCCCTCACTCTCCCTCACCCTCCCTCACGCCTCCCTCACCCTCCCTCACCCTCCCTCACTCTCCCCCACCCTCCCTCACGCCTCCCTCACCCCTCCCTCACTCTCCCTCACCCCTCCCTCACTCTCCCTCACTCTCCCTCACCCCTCCCTCACCCTCCCTCACCCCTCCCTCACCCCTCCCTCACCCTCCCTCACTCCTCCCTCACGCCTCCCTCACCCTCCCTCACTCTCCCTCACTCTCCCTCACCCTCCCTCACCCTCCCTCACGCCTCCCTCACTCTCCCTCACTCTCCCTCACCCTCCCTCACCCTCCCTCACGCCTCCCTCACTCTCCCTCACCCTCCCTCACCCTCCCTCACGCCTCCCTCACGCCTCCCTCACTCTCCCTCACCCTCCCTCACCCTCCCTCACCCTCCCTCACCCTGATGTTGTTAGGTTGACTTACTTTGAACTTTCACTTGGAGAGAAATTTCACTGCCTTTAATCTCTCTCTCTCTCTCTCCATACACAGACAGAGAGAGAGAGACAGAGCCAATAAGACGGGTTATTGGCCCGTCAAGGAGACAAATAAGAATGCTGACAGTGGCTGACAGAGAGGATGAGAGAGGTGTCAGGTTGATGCCCTTAACGCTGGCTGACGAGAGAGAGAGAGAGAGAGAGAGAGAGAGAGAGAGCTCTATTAAAGGTCAATTATTTGTATATTATTGGTAATTAAAACTAAAATATGAAGTTATTATAATTAAGGAGGTGAGAGATGGAGTAGTACACATACACAGTACACATACACAGTACACACACACAGTACACATACACAGTACACATACACAGTACACATACACAGTACACACACACAGTACACATACACAGTACACATACACAGTACACACACACAGTACACACACACAGTACACAGTACACATACACAGTACACATACACAGTACACATACACAGTACACACACACAGTACACATACACAGTACACACACACAGTACACATACACAGTACACATACACAGTACACATACACAGTACACACACACAGTACACATACACAGTACACATACACAGTACACACACACAGTACACACACACAGTACACGTACACAGTACACACACACAGTACACATACACAGTACACACACACAGTACACGTACACATACACACACCTGTCTTATCTATGTACATATTTGATTACTGTAAACATTGTCTCTCTCTCTCTCTCTCTCCCTATGTATGTATGTATGTATGTATGTATCCATGTATGTATGTATGTATGTATGTATGTATGTATCCATGTATGTATGTATCCATGTACGTTTCTAACCACTATCATTTTTCCTTCACAGTTGGCTGGGTTGTCAAGGAGTCTCCCTATGGTGAAAGATCAGAGCCTTACCAACGCTACTGGAGCATTGTAAGTGACCCAGTAGTGATCCCTGGAGCGTGGAGCATAACAGGTAACCCCAGCAGTGACCATCTGGAGCGTGGTGCATAACAGGTAACCCAGCAGTGACCATCTGGAGTGTGGGGCTTAGCAGGTAACCCAACAGTGAAACCTGGAGCATTTTAGGTGATCCAACAGTGAGATTTGGAGCATAATTGGTGATCCATCAGTGAGGATTGGAGCGTGGAGTATACCAGATGACCGAACAGCGATTCATGGAGCATAACAGCTGATATTCGAGCGAATCCTAGAACGTGGAGCATAACTAGATGTTCCAGCAGTAAGTCATGGAGCATTATAAGTGAGGACTATAGCGTGGAGCATACCAGATAATCCAACAGTGAGAGCTGGTGCGTGAGGGATATATGGAATAAATCCCTGGAGCATAAATTCAAAACTGGAGTATTAAGGCCAACCAACAAATCCTCGGAGCATGGTGATTGACGAGCATATTCGTGGAGCATATCACCAATAATTAAATCATGAAAAACTCACATATGCTCCAGTTATAAGGAGATAAGAATCCAACTATAAATATCAGGCTCCTGGAGCATAAACGTCACCACTATCTTGTATCTTGGAGCATATCAGACTTAATAAGTCTTCAGACACTGGAGCACAAGTCTTGGGTATCTGGAGCATTGGAACCCTATCAAGCTATTCTAAATCACCTGGAGCATACCACTAACCAGCCAACCAGCATCTACCAGTCTACTAACCACAATCTACCAGCAAGCAACCACAAATTACCAGCAACCAACCACAATCTACTAGCAACCAACCACAATCTACTAGCAACCAACCACAATCTACTAGCAACCAACCACAAATTACCAGCAACCAACCACAAATTACCAGCAACCAACCACAATCTACCAAGAACCAACCAGCAACCAACCACCATCAAGCCAACCAACCACCATCACCATGTACACGGACAACAACAACAACACACTAACGACCAATAACTACTTCCCAAGCTACGATAACTACCCTTTCAACACAACAGCTTGTTACTACGATACCTCCTATAACGACACGTCTTATAACGAACTCTGCAGCAATTACGAAGTACCAATGTTCCGTCATGCGTTACCAGTTACGATCTTGTACTGTGTGGCGTATGTACTCGTGTCAGTTATGGGGGTAATTGGCAATAGTTTCGTGGTAGCTGTGGTTGTTAGAGCAGCAAGAATGAGGACGGTAACGAATGTGTTTATAGCCAATCTCGCTGTAGCGGATTTATTGGTGAATATTATTGTTATGCCTACGACGCTAATTGGGCATCTCTTGAATGGTGAGTAACTACTGTATTGCCTTGTTTGGGTGTTAACTACTGTATTGCCTTGTTTGGGTGTTAACTACTGTATTGCCTTGTTTGGGTGTTAACTACTGTATTGCCTTGTTTGGGTGTTAACTACTCTACTGCCTTGTTTGGGTGTTAACTACTGTACTGCCTTGTTTGGGTGTTAACTACTGTACTGCCTTGTTTGGGTGTTAACTACTCTACTGCCTTGTTTGGGTGTTAACTACTGTATTGCCTTGTTTGGGTGTTAACTACTGTATTGCCTTGTTTGGGTGTTAACTACTGTATTGCCTTGTTTGGGTGTTGGTGATGGGTAGTTAGATTTCTCTATCTATAACACCTGTCCACACCTGTCCACACCTGTTCACACCTGTCCACACCTGTCATTAAGTCTCCCTCCCTTACCTCCCCCCCCCCCCCCCCTTAAAGACAACAAAACCCCCATAAAGGCTAAAATTCGTCTCATTACTTCATCATGTTCGACTTTATGACTCATTAAACTGTTTGTGGCTCTCTCTCTCTCTCTCTCTTCCATAGTTACGACCATCACATAGGGCCATTAACGTGTCATACGGTTTATAAGCTTAACCACTCCTCTAATAAAGACTTAATTTTGTTGACCTAAGCTTAATTATGTCGACTTTCAACTTAATTATGCTGACCTAAGCTTAATTATGCTGACCTAAGCTTAATTATGTCAACTTTCAGCTTAATGATGTTAATAATAATAACAACAACAACAACCACCACCACCACCACACTGTATTCCTGCATTAATCACCTGTAACTACATAATTACACCTTGTTAACGAGCTGAATATTCAATGGCAGGTACAGGTGAGTCAACAAGGCCACTTAACCTGGGTGATACATTACCATTGGCCACAAGGAGGATTATCATTGGCTATTGGGGACGTGTAAATAGGGTTCTTATTGGTTGGTTAATACGAGGCGCTGATTGGCTGGTTTGGTTGATCAGCTGTTCATTTGTAAATAAACAATGGTGGTGGTGTGAGGGAGAGAGTGAGGGAGGGAGTGAGGGAGAGAGAGAGAGTGTGGGAGGGAGTGAGAGAGAGTGAGAGAGAGAGGCAACTTCTTGGGTCACATTGCTTTCAGTCGCTCATTCGTGGCATGAGGCCGTAAGGAGGAACACCTCTGTCACCACGCCCTCTAGCGCCCTCCCACGCCCTCACTCACCCTCCCACGCCCTCACACGCCCTCACTCACCCTCCCACGCCCTCACTCACCCTCCCACGCCCTCACACGCCATCACTCACCCTCCCACGCCCTCACACGCCCTCACTCACCCTCCCACGCCCTCACTCACCCTCCCACGCCATCACTCACCCTCCCACGCCCTCACACGCCCTCTCACGCCCTCTCACGCCCTCCCACGCCCTCTCACGCCCTCCCACGCCCTCACTCACCCTCCCACGCCCTCCCACGCCCTCATACACGCCCTCCCACGCCCTCACAAACACACACACTCAAACACACACTCAACGCCAAGGTTTAGTTTCCAACGTCGATATTACATTGACTTTGCGTTGTGTCTGAGTGAGCGCCAAGTGTGTGTGAAATAATGTGAGAAAAGTCTATAAAAAGTTGTAATTTTATACTTTTACGGTGAAATTTTTACATCAGTCATCAAGAAAAAGTTTGAAAGTTTATAATAAAGAGAAAACTATTAATATTTTGCCTTCTTTTTCGTTGAGTAATCCAAGCTAACTTAACCTAACTGAAGCCACGCCCCTAAGGAAGGTATGGGCGTACTCGATCTCTTAAACCACGCCCATAACGAAGATATGGTGCGTTTCTGATCTAAAACACGCCCACAATGAAGGAATAGGCGTGTTTGACCTTCTAAACCCCACCCACAACCAAGAAATGGGCGTTCCTAACCTCCTAAATCCCACCCACAGCCAAGAAATGGGCGTTCCTAACCTCCTAAATCCCACCCACAACCAAGAAATGGGCGTACTTGACCTCCTAAACCCCACCCACAACCAAGAAATGGGCGTTCCTAACCTCCTAAACTCCACCCACAGCCAAGAAATGGGCGTTCCTAACCACCTAAACCCCACCCACAACCAAGAAATGGGCGTACTTGACCTCCTAAACCCCACCCACAACCAAGAAATGGGCGTTCCTAACCATCTAAACCCTGCCCACAACGATACTCCAGTCACCACAGAAGTAAACATTGAAAACGATAACTTAACCAATCACGACGATATCGATTTACTGCGTCACTCTCTGGTCATAACCTGCACCTACTGCGTCACTCTCTGGTCATAACCTTCACCTACTGCGTCACTCTCTGGTCATAACCTTCATCTACTGCGTCACTCTCTGGTCATAACCTGCACCTACTGCGTCACTCTCTGGTCATAACCTTCATCTACTGCGTCACTCTCTGGTCATAACCTTCACCTACTGCGTCACTCTCTGGTCATAACCTTCATCTACTGCGTCACTCTCTGGTCATAACCTTCATCTACTGCGTCACTCTCTGGTCATAACCTTCATCTACTGCGTCACTCTCTGGTCATAACCTTCACCTACTGCGTCACTCTCTGGTCATAACCTTCATCTACTGCGTCACTCTCTGGTCATAACCTTCATCTACTGCGTCACTCTCTGGTCATAACCTTCATCTACTGCGTCACTCTCTGGTCATAACCTGCACCTACTGCGTCACTCTCTGGTCATAACCTTCATCTACTGCGTCACTCTCTGGTCATAACCTTCACCTACTGCGTCACTCTCTGGTCATAACCTTCACCTACTGCGTCACTCTCTGGTCATAACCTGCACCTACTGCGTCACTCTCTGGTCATAACCTTCATCTACTGCGTCACTCTCTGGTCATAACCTTCATCTACTGCGTCACTCTCTGGTCATAACCTTCATCTACTGCGTCACTCTCTGGTCATAACCTTCATCTACTGCGTCACTCTCTGGTCATAACCTACACCTACTGCGTCACTCTCTGGTCATAACCTTCATCTACTGCGTCACTCTCTGGTCATAGCCTTCATCTACTGCGTCACTCTCTGGTCATAACCTTCACCTACTGCGTCACTCTCTGGTCATAACCTGCACCTACTGCGTCACTCTCTGGTCATAACCTTCACCTACTGCGTCACTCTCTGGTCATAACCTTCACCTACTGCGTCACTCTCTGGTCATAACCTGCACCTACTGCGTCACTCTCTGGTCATAACCTTCACCTACTGCGTCACTCTCTGGTCATAACCTTCATCTACTGCGTCACTCTCTGGTCATAACCTTCACCTACTGCGTCACTCTCTGGCCATAACCTTCATCTACTGCGTCACTCTCTGGTCATAACCTTCACCTACTGCGTCACTCTCTGGTCATAACCTACACCTACTGCGTCACTCTCTGGTCATAACCTTCATCTACTGCGTCACTCTCTGGTCATAACCTGCACCTACTGCGTCACTCTCTGGTCACAACCTTCATCTACTGCGTCACTCTCTGGTCATAACCTGCACCTACTGCGTCACTCTCTGGTCATAACCTTCACCTACTGCGTCACTCTCTGGTCATAACCTTCATCTACTGCGTCACTCTCTGGTCATAACCTTCATCTACTGCGTCACTCTCTGGTCATAACCTGCACCTACTGCGTCACTCTCTGGTCATAACCTTCATCTACTGCGTCACTCTCTGGTCATAACCTTCACCTACTGCGTCACTCTCTGGTCATAACCTTCATCTACTGCGTCACTCTCTGGTCATAACCTGCACCTACTGCGTCACTCTCTGGTCATAACCTTCACCTACTGCGTCACTCTCTGGTCATAACCTGCACCTACTGCGTCACTCTCTGGTCATAACCTGCACCTACTGCGTCACTCTCTGGTCATAACCTTCATCTACTGCGTCACTCTCTGGTCATAACCTTCACCTACTGCGTCACTCTCTGGTCATAACCTTCATCTACTGCGTCACTCTCTGGTCATAACCTTCATCTACTGCGTCACTCTCTGGTCATAACCTTCACCTACTGCGTCACTCTCTGGTCATAACCTTCATCTACTGCGTCACTCTCTGGTCATAACCTTCATCTACTGCGTCACTCTCTGGTCATAACCTGCACCTACTGCGTCACTCTCTGGTCACAACCTTCATCTACTGCGTCACTTTCTGGTCATAACCTGCACCTACTGCGTCACTCTCTGGTCATAACCTTCACCTACTGCGTCACTCTCTGGTCATAACCTTCATCTACTGCGTCACTCTCTGGTCATAACCTTCATCTACTGCGTCACTCTCTGGTCATAACCTGCACCTACTGCGTCACTCTCTGGTCATAACCTTCATCTACTGCGTCACTCTCTGGTCATAACCTTCACCTACTGCGTCACTCTGCTCATAACCTTCATCTACTGCGTCACTCTCTGGTCATAACCTGCACCTACTGCGTCACTCTCTGGTCATAACCTTCACCTACTGCGTCACTCTCTGGTCATAACCTGCACCTACTGCGTCACTCTCTGGTCATAACCTTCATCTACTGCGTCACTCTCTGGTCATAACCTTCATCTACTGCGTCACTCTCTGGTCATAACTCTCTACTGTGTCACTCTCGGTCATAACCTTCACCTACTGCGTCACTCTCTGGTCATAACAACCACCTACTGCGACACTCTCTGGTCATAACCTACACCTACTGCGTCACTCTCTGGTCATAACCTTCAACTACTGCGTCACTCTCTGGTCATAACCTGCACCTACTGCGTCACCTCTGTCATACCTTCACTACGCGTCACTCTCTGTCATAACCTAACTACTGCTTCACTCTCTGGTCATAACCTTCACCTACTGCGTCACTCTCTGGTCATAACCTTCACCTACTGCGTCACTCTCTGGTCATAACCTTCACCTACTGCGTCACTCTCTGGTCATAACCTTCACCTACTGCGTCACTCTCTGGTCATAACCTTCACCTACTGCGTCACTCTCTGGTCATAACCTTCATCTACTGCGTCACTCTCTGGTCATAACCTTCATCTACTGCGTCACTCTCTGGTCATAACCTTCATCTACTGCGTCACTCTCTGGTCATAACCTTCATCTACTGCGTCACTCTCTGGTCATAACCTTCACCTACTGCGTCACTCTCTGGTCATAACCTTCATCTACTGCGTCACTCTCTGGTCATAACCTTCATCTACTGCGTCACTCTCTGGTCATAACCTTCATCTACTGCGTCACTCTCTGGTCATAACCTTCATCTACTGCGTCACTCTCTGGTCATAACCTTCATCTACTGCGTCACTCTCTGGTCATAACCTTCACCTACTGCGTCACTCTCTGGTCATAACCTTCACCTACTGCGTCACTCTCTGGTCATAACCTTCACCTACTGCGTCACTCTCTGGTCATAACCTACACCTACTGCGTCACTCTCTGGTCATAACCTCACCTACTGCGTCACTCTCTGGTCATAACCTCACTACTGCGTCACTCTCTGGTCATAACCTGCACCTTCTGCGTCACTCTCTGGTCATAACCTTCACCTACTGCGTCACTCTCTGGTCATAACCTACACCTACTGCGTCACTCTCTGGTCATAACCTTCACCTACTGCGTCACTCTCTGGTCATAACCTACACCTACTGCGTCACTCTCTGGTCATAACCTGCACCTACTGCGTACTCCTGGTCAAACCTCACTACTGCGTCACTCTCTGGTCATAACCTTCACCTACTGCGTCACTCTCTGGTCATAACCTTCATCTACTGCGTCACTCTCTGGTCATAACCTTCATCTACTGCGTCACTCTCTGGTCATAACCTTCACCTACTGCGTCACTCTCTGGTCATAACCTTCATCTACTGCGTCACTCTCTGGTCATAACCTTCACCTACTGCGTCACTCTCTGGTCATAACCTTCATCTACTGCGTCACTCTCTGGTCATAACCTTCATCTACTGCGTCACTCTCTGGTCATAACCTTCATCTACTGCGTCACTCTCTGGTCATAACCTTCATCTACTGCGTCACTCTCTGGTCATAACCTACACCTACTGCGTCACTCTCTGGTCATAACCTTCATCTACTGCGTCACTCTCTGGTCATAACCTTCACCTACTGCGTCACTCTCTGGTCATAACCTGCACCTACTGCGTCACTCTCTGGTCATAACCTTCATCTACTGCGTCACAAGAGGACCCTTAACACACATGTCTTCTGTTTTCTGTATAATTTAGCTTTGGCTGATCTGCTCGTTCTGATTTTCTCCATTCCAGCCACTCTGATTGGTAATGTTTATACTCGTAAGTCATCAGTCCAGCCACTCTGATTGGTAATGTTTATACTCGTAAGTCATCAGTCCAGCCACTCTGATTGGTAATGTTAATACTCGTAAGTCATCAGTCCAGCCACTCTGATTGGTAATGTTTATACTCGTAAGTCATCAGTCCAGCCACTCTGATTGGTAATGTTTATACTCGTAAGTCATCAGTCCAGCCACTCTGATTGGTAATGTTAATACTCGTAAGTCATCAGTCCAGCCACTCTGATTGGTAATGTTTATACTCGTAAGTCATCAGTCCAGCCACTCTGATTGGTAATGTTTATACTCGTAAGTCATCAGTCCAGCCACTCTGATTGGTAATGTTTATACTCGTAAGTCATCAGTCCAGCCACTCTGATTGGTAATGTTTATACTCGTAAGTCATCAGTCCAGCCACTCTGATTGGTAATGTTTATACTCGTAAGTCATCAGTCCAGCCACTCTGATTGGTAATGTTTATACTCGTAAGTCATCAGTCCAGCCACTCTGATTGGTAATGTTTATACTCGTAAGTCATCAGTCCAGCCACTCTGATTGGTAATGTTTATACTCGTAAGTCATCAGTCCAGCCACTCTGATTGGTAATGTTTATACTCGTAAGTCATCAGTCCAGCCACTCTGATTGGTAATGTTTATACTCGTAAGTCATCAGTCCAGCCACTCTGATTGGTAATGTTTATACTCGTAAGTCATCAGTCCAGCCACTCTGATTGGTAATGTTTATACTCGTAAGTCATCAGTCCAGCCACTCTGATTGGTAATGTTTATACTCGTAAGTCATCAGTCCAGCCACTCTGATTGGTAATGTTTATACTCGTAAGTCATCAGTCCAGCCACTCTGATTGGTAATGTTTATACTCGTAGTCAGTCCAGCTCTGATTGTATGTTATACGTAAGTCATCAGTCCAGCCACTCTGATTGGTAATGTTTATACTCGTAAGTCATCAGTCCAGCCACTCTGATTGGTAATGTTTATACTCGTAAGTCATCAGTCCAGCCACTCTGATTGGTAATGTTTATACTCGTAAGTCATCAGTCCAGCCACTCTGATTGGTAATGTTTATACTCGTAGGTCATCAGTCCAGCCACTCTGATTGGTAATGTTTATACTCGTAAGTCATCAGTCCAGCCACTCTGATTGGTAATGTTTATACTCGTAAGTCATCAGTCCAGCCACTCTGATTGGTAATGTTTATACTCGTAAGTCATCAGTCCAGCCACTCTGATTGGTAGTGTTTATACTCGTAAGTCATCAGTCCAGCCACTCTGATTGGTAATGTTTATACTCGTAAGTCATCAGTCCAGCCACTCTGATTGGTAATGTTTATACTCGTAAGTCATCAGTCCAGCCACTCTGATTGGTAATGTTTATACTCGTAAGTCATCAGTCTTTAAGTACATACATACATACATATATATTTCTCCTTCCTCCCTCCTTCTTCCTTCTCCTCCTCCCTCCTTCTTCCTTCTCCTCCTCCCTCCTCCTCCTTCTCCTCCTCCTTCCTCCTTCCTCTTCACTTAATGGGTTGTAATGAATCCCGGAAGCTGCTCTCTCTCTCTCTCTCTCTCTCTCTCTCTCTCTCTCTCTCTCTCTCTCTCTTATCCATAAATTGTTGTCATATAAAGTTGAGGAAACTTTTTGGTTAAAGTTATCTCAACCATAGATGGTGTGTGTGTGTGTGTGTGTGTGTGTGTGTGTGTGTGTGGGTGGGTGGGGGGGGGTGGTGTGTGTGTGTGGGTGTGTGTGGGGTGGGGGGGGGGTGTGTGAGACAGAGCAGTACAGACCATGCTCAGCACAAAACAAACCTAACCTAGCCCTAACCTAGCCTACCTACCAACCCTAACCTACCTAACCTAACTAACCCACCTAACCTAACCTAACCCTAACCTAACCTAACCCTACCCTAACCCTAACCTAACCCTAACCTAACCCAACCCTAACCTAACCTAACCCTAACCTAACCCTAACCCTAACCTAACCCTAACCTAACCTAACCCTAACCTAACCTAACCTAACCCTAACCTAACCCTAACCTAACCCTAACCTAACCCTAACGTCCTCTACACAAGACTGGAGAGATAGGAGTTTGTTCCCATCCACCAAAATTTTCTTCTCAAGTTCTCAAAGGGAAGACGACCTGGGACCTGAAAAGATAGTGTCCATTTTAAGAATCTCTTTTTCCGGGTGAGTTTTGAGATCTTTCGGGGTTATTTACTGGAGAATATTGACCTAAAATCATTTGAGAATATAATTACCTATCATATTATACGCTACAAAGAACCAGGTAGTAATTAGAGCAGTGATTATAGCGGTAATTATCAGGTAACTCGTATAATCGGGGGGAGGGAGGGTGGGTTTGTTGATGTATGTGACGTAATGATTCACTCTGGTGGCCAATCAACGAGGATTTCTGACGTCATGATTCGCTCTATAGCCAATCACCGAGGATTTCTAACGTCATGATTCTCTCTGGTAGCCAATCAACGAGGATTTCTGACGTAATGATTCGTTCTATAGCCAATCACCGAGGACTTCTGACGTCATGATTCGCTCTATAGCCAATCACCGAGGATCTCTGACGTCATGATTCGTTCTATAGCCAATCACCGAGGATTTCTGACGTCATGATTCGTTCTATAGCCAATCACCGAGGACTTCTGACGTCATGATTCGTTCTATAGCCAATCACCAAGGATTTCTGACGTCATGATTCGTTCTATAGCCAATCAACGAGGATTTCTGACGTCATGATTCGCTCTATAGCCAATCACCTACCTGTGACATCATGGACCAGCTGATGTTAATATGAAAAAAAAAATTACATACATGTGGTGAACAGATGTGTGTCAGACAGGTGTATAACTCTCATCAAACACCTGTGCCGTAGTTAACGAGACGTGTGTGTGTGTATGTGGTTAGGAATTGATATATAGCGTAATTCTATAGCATGTATCTGTTAGCTGTATATAGAGAAGTAACCCCTAATAACCCCATTTGAGGCAATTAGCGGTAGTTAAGGTGTATGAGTCGTGTATTTTGGTGTATGATTATAACACAAGCTAATGCATTTACTCCCTGGTATTTAATTTGGGGATAATATTATGGTCTATTGTCTGAAATTTCACTCAGTTACTCGCTAGCTAAGGGGGCATACGACTGTCTAGACTGTATATACGACTGTCTGGACTGTATATACGACTCTAGACTGTATATACGACTGTCTGGACTGTATATACGACTGTCTGGACTGTATATACGACTCTAGACTGTATATACGACTGTCTGGACTGTATATACGACTCTAGACTGTATACACGACTGTCTGGACTGTATATACGACTCTAGACTGTATATACGACTGTCTGGACTGTATATACGACTCTAGACTGTATATACGACTGTCTAGACTGTATATACGACTCTAGACTGTATATACGACTGTCTGGACTGTATATACGACTGTATGGACTGTATATACGACTCTAGACTGTATATACGACTGTCTAGACTGTATATACGACTGTCTGGACTGTATATACGACTCTAGACTGTATATACGACTGTCTGGACTGTATATACGACTCTAGGGACTGCATATACGACTCTAGACTGTATATACGACTCTAGGCACTGTATATACGACTCTAGACTGTATATACGACTGTCTGGACTGTATATACGACTGTCTGGACTGTATATACGACTCTAGACTGTATATACGACTGTCTGGACTGTATATACGACTCTAGACTGTATATACGACTGTCTGGACTGTATACACGACTGTCTGGACTGTATATACGACTGTCTAGACTGTATATACGACTGTCTGGACTGTATATACGACTCTAGACTGTATATACGACTGTCTGGACTGTATATACGACTCTAGACTGTATATACGACTGTCTGGACTGTATATACGACTCTAGACTGTATATACGACTGTCTGGACTGTATATACGACTGTCTGGACTGTATATACGACTGTCTGGACTGTATATACGACTGTCTGGACTGTATATACGACTCTAGACTGTATATACGACTCTAGACTGTATATACGACTGTCTGGACTGTATATACGACTCTAGACTGTATATACGACTCTAGACTGTATGTACGACTGTCTGGACTGTATATACGACTCTAGACTGTATATACGACTCTAGACTGTATATACGACTGTCTGGACTGTATATACGACTGTCTGGACTGTATATACGACTGTCTAGACTGTATATACGACTGTCTGGACTGTATATACGACTCTAGACTGTATATACGACTCTAGACTGTATATACGACTGTCTGGACTGTATATACGACTCTAGACTGCATATACGACTGTCTGGACTGTATACACGACTGTCTGGACTGTATACACGACTCTAGACTGTATATACGACTGTCTGGACTGTATATACGACTGCCTGGACTGTATATGCGACTCTAGACTGTATATACGACTGCCTGGACTGTATATACGACTCTAGACTGTATATACGACTGTCTGGACTGTATATACGACTCTAGACTGTATATACGACTGTCTGGACTGTATATACGACTGTCTGGACTGTATATACGACTCTAGACTGTATATACGACTGTCTGGACTGTATATACGACTCTAGACTGTATATACGACTGTCTGGACTGTATATACGACTCTAGACTGTATATACGACTGTCTGGACTGTATACACGACTGTCTGGACTGTATATACGACTCTAGACTGTATATACGACTGTCTGGACTGTATATACGACTGTCTAGACTGTATATACGACTCTAGACTGTATATACGACTCTAGACTGTATATACGACTCTAGACTGTATATACGACTGTCTGGACTGTATATACGACTCTAGACTGTATGTATGACTGTCTGGACTGTATATACGACTCTAGACTGTATATACGACTGTCTGGACTGTATATACGACTCTAGACTGTATATACGACTGTCTGGACTGTATATACGACTCTAGACTGTATATACGACTCTAGACTGTATATACGACTGTCTGGACTGTATATACGACTCTAGACTGTATATACGACTGTTTGGACTGTATATACGACTCTAGACTGTATATACGACTCTAGACTGTATATACGACTGTCTGGATATACGACTGTCTGGACTGTATATACGACTGTCTAGACTGTATATACGACTGTCTGGACTGTATATACGACTCTAGACTGTATATACGACTCTAGACTGTATATACGACTGTCTGGACTGTATATACGACTGTCTGGACTGTATATACGACTCTAGACTGTATATACGACTGTCTGGACTGTATATACGACTCTAGACTGTATATACGACTGTCTGGACTGTATATACGACTCTAGACTGTATATACGACTGTCTGGACTGTATATACGACTGTCTGGACTGTATATACGACTCTAGACTGTATATACGACTGTCTGGACTGTATATACGACTCTAGACTGTATATACGACTGTCTGGACTGTATATACGACTCTAGACTGTATATACGACTCTAGACTGTATATACGACTCTAGACTGTATATACGACTGTCTGGACTGTATATACGACTCTAGACTGTATATACGACTGTCTGGACTGTATATACGACTCTAGACTGTATATACGACTGTCTGGACTGTATATACGACTCTAGACTGTATATACGACTGTCTGGACTGTATATACGACTCTAGACTGTATATACGACTGTCTGGACTGTATATACGACTCTAGACTGTATATACGACTGTCTGGACTGTATATACGACTCTAGACTGTATATACGACTGTCTGGACTGTATATACGACTCTAGACTGTATATACGACTGTCTGGACTGTATATACGACTCTAGACTGTATATACGACTGTCTGGACTGTATATACGACTCTAGACTGTATATACGACTGTCTGGACTGTATATACGACTGTCTGGACTGTATATACGACTCTAGACTGTATATACGACTCTAGACTGTATATACGACTCTAGACTGTATATACGACTGTCTGGACTGTATATACGACTCTAGACTGTATATACGACTGTCTGGACTGTATATACGACTCTAGACTGTATATACGACTGTCTGGACTGTATATACGACTCTAGACTGTATATACGACTGTCTGGACTGTATACACGACTCTAGACTGTATATACGACTGTCTGGACTGTATACACGACTCTAGACTGTATATACGACTGTCTGGACTGTATATACGACTCTAGACTGTATATACGACTGTCTGGACTGTATATACGACTCTAGACTGTATATACGACTGTCTGGACTGTATATACGACTGTCTGGACTGTATATACGACTCTAGACTGTATATACGACTCTAGACTGTATATACGACTCTAGACTGTATATACGACTGTCTGGACTGTATATACGACTCTAGACTGTATATACTGAAGTGATCGATAAACACTACGTCACTTATTGCCTCGGTATGGTTGTCAAAATCCATCGTCTAATGTCTAATTGTCTCACTTAATTACATCCGTCTAGTTACCCCCACAATGGTCATCTCTCCTACCGAACCCAGGGACTCAGATTCGTGATCCCGGAGCCGTAGATTGTTTCGGGTTCACGAATCTGAATCTCTAGGGTTCATAGTTCAGAGAGACAGGTGGTAGGGCTATCGTATGTGACTTCAAATAACGTAATGGGACATAGTATTGTGTTTTTGAGTGTTTACGATAGCAGTCATTCCTTAATACTGTGTTTTATTTAAGGTTTGGGAGTTTTACTTAATATTTGTTCGGTTTATTGTATAGTTTTAGTGTTTTAATACGTTTTTTCCTGTTTTATTTCATGAATTATGGCGTTTGGTTACGATTAATAGTTTTTATGATTAAAATTTATTGCGAAAATCGGTTAAAAATTTCTTATTCTTTTCCATTTCTCCGTAATTAAACATATCTAGTTTTTATTCTTATGTCATTAATCTTTCTAAAATTACTCTAAACTACGTAATGGCCAGTGTTTATTTAGCGTTAGTTATGTTTCAGAGGCAAAATTTATTATCATAGTATTACATAAATTTAAAAAAAATTCCCGTTTTCTATATACCCTTCAAGATTATTTTTTTCCCCAGGATGGTAAAGATGTATTGATAAATCGATGTCTTTAAGGGAGGTGATAGGATGAACAAGGTCTGTGTGTTGACAAGTTAGTGAGGTCAACAAGTTAGTCACCTCTCTCTTCCCTCTCTCCTTCCCTCTCCCCTCTCTCCTTCCCTCTCCTCATTTACTCCCCTCTCTCTCTAATGCGTCATTAGTTAGGCTGTTTGTTTTGAAGTCCTTGGGCATAATGTCACACACACACACCACCCCCACCCCCACCACTACCACTACCACCGCCGCCGCCGCCACCACCACCACCACCACCCCCCCCACCCCCCCACCACCACCCCACCACCACCCCCCCCCACCACCACCCCACCCCCACCACCACCACACCACCCCACCACCACCCCCCCCACCACTACCACTACCACACCGCCCAGCCCGCCGCCACCACCACCACCACCACCACTAACCACCGCCGCCGCCGCCACCACCACCCCCCCCACCCACCCCTCCCCCACCACCACCCCACCCCACCACCCCCCCCCACCCACCACCCCCCCACCACCACCCCCCCCCACCACCCCCCCCCACCACCCCCACCACCACCCCCCCCACCACCACCCCCCACCACCACCCCACCACCACCACCCCCACCACCACCCCCACCACCAACCCCCACCACCCCCACCACCACCCCCACCACCACCCCCCACACCACCCCCACCACCCCCACCACCACCCCACCCCCACCACCACCCCCCCCCACCACCCCCCCCACCACCACCCCCACCACCACCACCACCACCACCACCCACCCCCCACCACCACCACCCCCATCACCACCACCACCACCACCCCCACCACCACCACCCCCCCCCCCACCACCACCACCACCCCCAAGGTCTCTGGTAATAATCAACGTAATTGCCATAACAAGAGGTTTAATCCTGTTGGCTGAGACTGTAACCAAATCTGTCTGTCTGTCTGTCTGTGTCTGTCTGTCTGTCTGTGTCTGTCTGTCTGTTCGCTACACACACACACACACACACACACGTAAAGCAATTTAGAAACAATTTATTTATTTCAATTAACTGAAACTGTTTTTTGGTGTGTGTGTGTGTGGACGTGTCTCCCCCTTCTTCCCCCTTCCCCCCCCTTCTCCCCCCTCCCCCCTTCTTCCCCCTCCCCCCCCCCTCCCCCCCCTTGACCACACGTCCATTGTGTCAATTTCATTTTCCTTGGGTCAATATTATGTGACAGTGTATCGTGGAGACCTGACTTATATACTTCTTATAAAATTGACTCTCTCTCTCTCTCTCTCTCTCTGAATGGGAGGTGTAAAATCCCACGTACTCAGTTAAGCATTACAGACAGAGACAGACACAGACAGACAGAGACAGACAGACACAGACACAGACAGACAGACAGGTGCAATAGGTCTGGTTCACAATAGATTCTCAATAAAGTTCGATTTTGCAACAGTTGGTTTCTTCCCACGGCAAGTATTGGGTGGTGTGGTGTGGTGGGGTGTGGTGTGGTGTGGTGGTGGGGTGTGGTGTGGTGTGGTGGTGGGGTGGGGTGTGGTGTGGTGTGGGGTGGGGTGTGGTGTGGGGGGGTGTGGTGTGGTGGTGGGGTGTGGTGTGGTGGGGTGGTGTGATGTGGTGGTGGGGTGTGGTGTGGTAGGGTGGGGTGTGGTGTGGTAGTCAAAATGTTACCCCCCCTCTCTCTCTCTCTCTCTCTCTCTCCTTCATTATCCAGGAGTGCTTGTTATTCCCTTCTACGTAACGACATTATTATCTTAATTCTTTCAATTTTCCTTCATTTATCGCTGAATGTACATCAAAGAATTTGTTGGAGAGAGGGAGAGAAAGGGAGAGGGAGAGAAGGGGAGAGGGAGAGAGAGGGAGAGAGAAAGAGGGAGAGAGAGAAAGGGAGAGGGAGAGAAGGGGAGAGGGAGAGAGAGGGAGAGAGAAAGAGGGAGAGAGATAATCCACTTCAGCACTCCAGGGTCACGACACACACCCCCCTAACACCCCCTTACACTATTACAGTCTTTACGTGAATTTGACGCCATTTTGTGTTATTTCTCGTGTAATAGGAGACATTTCTACCTATTAGTAGTAGAGTCTTTGGCTGTATTGACGCCATTTTGTTTTATTTGTTATTATAATAAGTCATCTTTGTGTGGTAACTTCAAGTGAGTCAGTAAGGTAAGTTCTCATCCTTGTGTTTACATTTAGCGTTCGTCAGAGTTGAATCCGGATTACTAACACTCGTTCTGGTAAATCAATCCGGATTTTCCACCATAAACTCATTGAAAAATAGGAAAATATTTATACTTTTACGAAGTTTTGTGAAGGAAATTGTGGCTTAATGCTTTAAAATTATGTGAATTATTTTTTTTAGATAGTAGTGAAATGTTTTGAACCTAAAATAATGGCCAATATCAACACTCAACTGGCCATTATACAACAATGGCCATGTAACCATAAATTAAATCTATCTCACTTTCTCACAGCTTGGGTCCTTGGTCTGTTCGTCTGCAAGGCCATGTCATACCTTCAAGGAGTGAGTGTATCAGCAAGTATCAACACCCTGGTGGCCATTTCTGTGGATAGGGCCATGGCCATCTGTTACCCAATGAAATGCCAGATCACTTCTCGCACCTGTAGGAGTATAATTGTGGTTATTTGGGCCTTCTCCCTCACCATTACTCTACCATGGGCTATTTTCTTCAATTTGGAACCCATACCGGAGACCGATCTTCATGTGAGTATTGTGTGTGTGTGTGTGTGTGTGACAGGTGACTACACACACACACATATCCCTGGACCATGTTTGTTGTGTAAAGGTGAAATGAAGTCATCACCACCACCACTATCACCACCACCACACCCCCCACCACCACTACCACCACCACCCCCACCCACCACCACCCCCACCACCACTACCACCACCACCACGAGGGTTAAATCAACATGGTGTCTTTAAATTAGCATGAAATTAGTATAGAATTTCAGTTGCTGGAGAGAGAGAGAGAGAGTGACTTGTATTAAATTCTATATGGACATATTAGCAGGGGTCTCTCTCTCTCTCTCTCTCTCTCTCTCTCTCTCACAGGCACTTTCTATCGACCTTTCTTTAACCTGGCTTTCTACTCACTTTCACTCTTCAACCTTCAAAGGAAAGCGAGAGAGAGAGAGAGGGAGAGAGAGTGTCTATGAATATAACACTGAGTCTTATCTCTCCCTCCCCCCTCCCCTCCCTTCCCTCCCCTCCCTCACCCACCCCCCACCCCCTTCACCCACCCCCCCTCACCCACCCCCCTCCCTCACACCCCCTCCCTCCCTCACCCCCCTCTATGCACAAACAACTTCACGGCTCGTAAGCTCGTTAACAAGGTCATTAGATAGTTAGTTATCCTTATATTACACAAGATTGGTCTCCCACGTTCTAGATCCGAGGGAGGAAGGGTGAAGGATGTATGTATGTATGTATGTATACCCATAACATCACTAAATATACATAAAAATTCAATGTATACTCAGTTACTCACCTGTTAAAGAATATGCTGACTCATGATGACGAGGCATTTTGCAAGATCATCGGAAAAATGCAAACAAAAAAAATATCAGACTAAGAAAAACAAAACCAGAGAAACACAAAAAACCACAACAACTCAAGACAACCACCCCCTCCAGCCACACCCTCCCCAGCCACACCATTCCCACCTACACACAAAACACGTATCGGGTTCCAATAACATCCTTAAGAGTTCCTTAATTTTACTGCGTCATCAAGGTGTTTATATACTTGTGGCTATAGTGATGTAGTGTTATGGTGAAGTGTTATGGTGTAGTGTTATGGTGAAGTGTTATGGTGAAGTGTTATGGTGAAGTGTTATGGTGAAGTGTTATGGTGAAGTGTTATGGTGTTTGTTATGGTGAAGTGTTATGGTGTAGTGTTATGGTGAAGTGTTATGGTGAAGTGTTATGGTGTAGTGTTATGGTGAAGTGTTATGGTGAAGTGTTATGGTGTAGTGTTATGGTGAAGTGTTATGGTGAAGTGTTATGGTGAAGTGTTATGGTGTAGTGTTATGGTGAAGTGTTATAGTGTAGTGTTATGGTGAAGTGTTATGGTGTTATTGATATAGTAGTTTATTGAGTGATTGTTAAAGGGGTTAGGTTAGGTTATGATAGAATTTCAGCCAATATTTATTTTTTTTTTGGCAGAGAGAGAGAGAGAGTGTGTAAGAAAATTTCCACCTTTCCTTTAATTCATCTTACAGGTGTGTAGTGCTTAACAGGTGTGTACGTCTGCAGGTGTATGTATTTAACTAAGAGATGTAAGTGTAAACATTCCCAGGTGTATGTGTATATAACTAACAGGTGTATGTACGTAACTAACAGGTGTATGTACGTGTATTTACAGGTGTGTACAGACAGGTGGCCAGATGAACAGAGTGGTAACCTGTACTTCGTGTTAGCTAATCTTGTTATGTGTTACCTGTTGCCTCTCACTGTCATCTCTATCTGCTACATCCTCATCTGGCGAAAGGTAAGTACTTTCTCTTGTTACCTGAAGAAAGTTAAGGGTACTTTCTCTCTTGTTAGGTGGGGAAAGTTAAGGGTAATGTCTCTCTTGTTAGGTGGGGAAAGTTAGGGGTAATGTCTCTCTTGTTAGGTGGGGAAAGTTAGGGTTACTTTCTTATCACCTGAAGAAAGTTAATGGGACTTTCTCTAATTTTTAGGTGGGGAAATGTATAGCTAATTACAGGTGTTGGACTTATTGACAGGTGTGGGAGGCTCCTAACAGGTGTGGGAGGCTTCTAACAGGTGTGTGGAGGCTCCTAACAGGTGTGTGGAGGCTCCTAACAGGTGTGGGAGGCTTCTAACAGGCGTGGGAGGCTTCTAACAGGTGTGTGGGAGGCTTCTAACAGGTGTGGAGGCTTCTAACAGGTGTGGGAGGCTCCTAACAGGTGTGTGGGAGGCTTCTAACAGGTGTGGGAGGCTTCTAACAGGTGAGGGAGGCTCCTAACAGGTGTGGGAGGCTCCTAACAGATGTGTGGGAGGCTTCTAACAGGTTGTGTGGTATATTCTAGGCACTAACAGGGTGTGGCTTCTTACAGGTGTGGCGTCGCAAGCTTCCAGGAGAACAACAGGACGTAGGTGTGGCCATGATGATGCAGAGGTCTAAGATAAAGGTCATTAAGATGTTGTTGGTTGTGGTCATCTTGTTCGCCTTATCTTGGTTGCCTCTGTACGCCATATTTGCCAGGCTTAAGGTGAGGGTCTGTCTCTGTCTCTGTCTCTTCCTGTCTTGGTGTCGCTCTTTCTGTCTATCTAGCCTCTCTCTCTCTCTCTCTCTTCATTTAATCCCTCTCTCTCTCACTCCTTCTCTCACTCCCTCTCACCCCCCTCCTCCCACTCACATATACTCCCTCTCCTCAGCTGGGTGTAGCGCCAACAGAAATGGAGAACCACATCATTCACATATTGGCGCCTATTGCCCAGTGGCTTGGCGCTTCTAACTCCTGTATCAACCCTGTGCTGTACGCCTTCTTTAATGACAAGTTCCGTTCTGGTTTTAAGGTCAGTGAGTGAGTGTTTAACCCCAAATTATTTCAAGATTAATTCAACATGACCCCAAGTTTGACCTCATATACTCAAATCTAACCCCAAGTTTGACCCCAAGTTTGACCCCAAGTTTGACCTCATATACTCAAGTCTAACCACAATTTTTACCCCAAGTTTGACCCCAAGTTTGACCCCAAGTTTGACCTCATATACTCAAGTCTAACCCCAAGTTTGACCCCAAGTTTGAACTCATATACTCAAATCTAACCACAATTTTTACCCCAAGTTTGGCCCCAAGTTTGACCCCAAGTTTGACCCCAAGTTTGAACTCATATACTCAAATCTAACCACAATTTTTACCCCAAGTTTGACCTCATATACTCAAATCTAACCACAATTTTTACCCCAAGTATGACCTCAACTTTAACCTCAAGTTTGACCTCCAATAGGCCATCCTCGTGTCAAGGTCGTGCTGTTCGCCTCTCCGCCTCGACTCTAACTGCAAGAACTATCACTCATCCGTCAGGGCTCATAACTTGTGTTCTCTTGAGTCTAAAGCGTCGTCTGAGTTCTCGATTTATTCAAGCAGTTCTGGATCAGCTGAGACGAGGAGGAAGAGTGTGTTGGTGCAGGTGAGTGTGTGGGGTGTGTGGGCGTGTAGTGTGGACGTGTGGTGGGCGTGTGGTGGGTGGGCGTGTGGTGGGTGGGTGTGTGTGTATAATGAATGTATTGGTATTTATTCACCTATTTACTACCTACCCCCCCCCCCCCACCTCTCTCTCTCTCTCTTTCTCACTCTCTCTCACTCTTTCTCTCTCTCTCTCTACAGATCCCACTAGACAGCCACTCTCCGCGCACCACCGTCACCACAACAACATCAGCCTCGGAGAAGAAGCGATCAGTTGTATCACAGCGAACAAGGCGGTCAATGGTTCTCTACCGACAGTGTATCATTAATAATTTTACTAACGGCGCTGCTACTACTACTACTGCTACTACTTCTACTACTACTACTACTACTACTGCTGCTGCTACTACGTCTACTTCTACTCCTTCGTCATCATCAACTAGTTCCTTCTCAACCACGACGCAAGTTAACGGCTCCACCACTCTTGTTTAAGAAGTGTTCAATCTCCAACATTATCTTCAACATTATCTCCAACACTACCATTACCGCCTCTTTCAATCCTCCTCCACCACCACCATAACCACAATTACCACCAATATCACCAAATATTTATCTAAGCACCAATAGATTCCAGTCCTAATAGACCCCAGCCCTTAAAGATCCTATACATAATAGACGCCAGTCCTAATAGACCCCAGCCCTTAAAGACCCTATAGATAATAGACCAAAGTTCTAATAGACCCCAATATATTGATGCCTGGGGCTAATTTCACCAGTTAAACACATAATTGTCAAGGTATTAGCCCCATACATGAAAACACTGACATTTAGCATAGTTAGCCCTTGAAATTTATAGAAGAAAACGGAGAAAATTGTCGCACAAACTATACTAAATGTTTTGGTATTTGTTAAGGAAGACTCGAGGTGGTTGGGGAGAATAATTACCAGTTGGGGAGGTTATTTAATGTTTGAGGAGGATATTTAATACTTGGAGAGGATAATTACTAGTTGGGGAGGACATTTAATGACTAGGGAAGAGAATTAATGGTCGAGGGAAGAGTGGAGGCTGGTACAGTGGGGCCCACAGTTTTTTTCACCTAAAGAATAACCGAACCCCACCCTACCCTACCCTACCCCACCCCACCCAACCCCAAATAGCATCAGGGTGTCTAATCTTCAGGTGAAATAAGATTGTATAGCCTTGGTAGAGAGAGAGAGAGACTTTGTTCTATGTATAACACCAAAATATATGAAATAAATCAATGTATCTTATATATGTATAATTAAATATATATTATGCCATCACACACACATAACATAACCATGATATAATCTTAAACATTTAATTCTAGCTTATATAACCCGTATATATATATAACTTTATGTTTATAGGTAAATAATAACCAAAAATTAATATGAGAAACATGATATCAATTAATTCCTATCATGTAGACTCATAAGACATGATATCTACCTTCTCGGTGTGATATATTAGACATGATATACTGAACAGCATTAATGATCATGTTATCTGCTAAATTAATATCATGTTAACTCAATCCTGTTATCATGTTATATTGTTATCATGTTAAGTAAAGTTAGGGGGAACTTTACTAAATAAGATAACGAGAATTATATGTATATTAATGTATTTTTTGTGTATATGTGTACATGTAGGAACGTGTATGTATGTATATTTTATTTTCTGTTGATGTATGTTAATTTATGTACATATATCAGTGTGTATGTATTTATGTATACCAAAAAGGCTTTACTTGTGATGAATAAATAATGTATTAAATGTATCTTTTGAGTTTTATTCATTTTCCTTGATTATTAAACTAAACCTGATGTCTCTCTCTCTCTCTCTCTCTCTCGTCTTTGTCTATATAAACAACAATAACAACCCAACAACCAATTACTAACCACCTCGTTCATAAGCCCCCGTCCACTGATGACGTCATAGAACAACAAACCCCCCTAGGGATTCGAAACATATAAACCGAACCCCGAATCCATTTCTTTAATTATTTTTAAGTAAATTTGTAAGTAATTAAGTATTATTACGTAGTAAGTTATTATTATTTAATGTTATTTTACATTTTTGTTGTTAAGTAATAGTGTATGTTAGTTAGGAAGCTGGGAAAGTGATGGTTCGGTATGGTGGAGTCGAGGGTTCGTTGATAGGTCTCGAGGGTTCGTTGATAGGTCTCGAGGGTTCGTTGATAGGTCTCGAGGGTTCGTTGATAGGTGTCGAGGGTTCGTTGTGAACTTGGGTTAGAGGCGGTACCTGGCGGGTGAGACAAGACGGTATTTACCAACTGTGTGTGACAGAGACGTGACCGATCGCCCGGGTGGATAGCGAACCCATCAGTGGCGAAGAGGATTCAAGTGTGTACTGCTGACTGATGGCTGCTAATGGTTACTGCTAGCTGACGTCTAATGTGGACTGCTGACTGCTAATGGTTACTGCTAGCTGATGTCTAATGTGTACTGCTGACTGCTAATGGTTACTGCTAGCTGACGTCTAATGTGTACTGCTGACTGATGGCTGCTAATGGTTACTGCTAGCTGACGTCTAATGTGTACTGCTGACTGATGGCTGCTAATGGTTACTGCTAGCTGACGTCTAATGTGTACTGCTGACTGATGGCTGCTAATGGTTACTGCTAGCTGACGTCTAATGTGTACTGCTGACTGCTAATGGTTACTGCTAGCTGACGTCTAATGTGTACTGCTGACTGATGGCTGCTAACACTACTGGATCCTATTGGCTGACGACTGATATGTACTGACGGCTGCTGACACTCCTAGATACTCCCTTCTGACATTATACTCTACGCTGACAGGTAAAGTGCCACCCAGTTTATAAATATTACCATCTTTACACGGCGTTAATATCAGTGTTACATCCTTATTAGGCTAAGTCGCGTCTTTAAAGATGATATTTAATATGTTATTTATCTCTAAACACAGCCAAAACTAAACTAATTTCGCTATAGAACTAAAGACATTAGTTAGAGTTTGTTTAACCTGTTCCCGACTGCCGCGCCACCATACAAAACGTACGCCATCGGTGATCTAAGAAAACGGGTTTATGTTAACGGTAACTCTTATAAATTTACGTCCTCGAGCTCCCTGACTTGTGGCAATCTATAGGGCCATCTAAATAATAAATAATAATAATAATTAACGGTTTATTGAAGGCTGAAAATATACAGTTACATATTTGGGGAATGGGTTACGAATTACAAATAATATACAAGTAACATAAGTGACACAAATAAGACATATAATAACTAGATGGGGAAAAGCTCAAACTACAGTTCATTTCAACATAGTGACAGTGCAAGGAGCAGTGTTTACTGGGAGTGAATACACTGATTTATTACAAGTTATTGATAATGTTTACAATGGTTGGGACTGGGCTGTTCTTATAGCGATCAGTTCGTGCACGTATGGGCTGGGTGCGGTTGTGGTGTCGAACAGCAATTCTCGGACTAGGGATCTCAGGTGGTAGTAGGAGCCGGTGTCGAGGATGGTGTAGAAGCTTCTTACCAAATTTACAGATGAGGTCGTGGTGATGGTCAGTGAGAGTCGAAAGGGTCAGTGTGTTGAGCGCTTCTTGATATGTGGAGTAGGAAGGGGAGAGAATAATCTTGCATGCCCTCTTTTGCACTTTTTCTAGGTGTTTACGTTGTGTGGCATTTAGGGAGGAAGACCAGGTGGGGGAGGCATAGGTGAGCTTGGGAAGTATGAATGTTGTGTAAACACTGAGGAGCTCGTGTGCAGGAACTCCGAGGGACTTGAGTCGGCGGAGGAGGTGGAGACGGAAACTGGAGGATTTGACAACTTCATTGACGTGTGGTTTCCAATTTAGTTTGTTGTCTATGGTGACGCCGAGGAGCTTCGTGGAATCTACAACCTGGAGTGTGTTGGGACCTAGAGTAATGGAAGGAGGTGGGACAATGTCGGAGAGGTTGATGTGCATAACCATGGTCTTGGTATGGTTGATGGTGACATGGTTGTTGGTGGCCCAGTTTTGGAGACTGTTCAATAAGTCCTGAAGGGCGGTATAGTTGGGAGCAGAATTGTTGACGCTGATCCCAATGGTGGAGTCGTCGATAAGCTGTATACGTGATAGCCTCTCTCTCTCTCACTTGTTTGTATTCATATTAAAAACGTCAAAAGAGAGAGAGAGGATGGAGGAGGTGGGGTAGAGGGAGGAAGAGAGAGCGAGCCCGGCCCAGTCCCGCGCCGCGTCTCCTGAACCAAGTCGTCAACAGCAACTCATAATACAAGTTGTTGTGCTGGATATTAGCTATATGACGTCATAAGTTGGAGAGTGCTTATATGTTTTGTGATTGGTTATTGAGTACCGCCAGCTAGATGACGTCACAGGCTGGAGACTAAATGTGATTGGTTGTTGCTCTAATATCCAATTAAATGACGTCACAAGTTAGAAAATATCTTGAGATGATTGGTTGTTAAGGATCTCCAACAAAATGACGTAAATTTGACGTCACAGGTTATAGATTAACTGTGATTGGTTGTCCCTCCTGCAGCTCAATGACGTCACAGATTTGAGATTATTTGATTGGTTTTCATTTCATGTAACGTCACACTTTAAAAGTAACTGTGATTGGTTGTTGTGTTGCAGTGACGTCATTCAAAATGGCGGAACCCCTTATAAGTAGTTGTAGAAGACTTTGCCGCGCCAGTTTCTCCCAAGAGGAGGTTTGGTTAGTAGCATATGTAAGTTAATGGAATCTGAAAAATATTAATGTCTCGTGTTTTATATGACACTGTAGTTTTTTTCCGTCAGATACATATTTTTTAGCGAATATAATGACAATAATAATTCATGTTTGTAATTTATTTGTATATTGATAATGAATACGTATTTGTTAATAATAATGTACTTACGACTTTTACAAGAAAATAGTGAATTATTTACGACAATTGGGAAATAATTTAGTTTAATTAAGGTCAAGTTTATGGTTAAGTTAGGTTAGATTATTACTGTTATCACTTGGTCTCGCTCTCTCTCAATAGGGGATACGAGCCTAACCCACCAAGTGCTCATGGTGTAGTGGTTATCACATCTGTCTAACACACAGAAGGTCCCAGGTTCGATCCCTGGTGAGCACAAGAGTTTTATCTCTCTCTCTCTCTCTCTATGGTTTAAGTCTGAGGTATTAACAAAAATATTAACTCCAATAACAAGTTGACAAAGAATAAAATATTTGTATTATTATTTTTTTTTTGTTTCCGGTTAATAATTTGAGGAAGGGGGAGGGGGGAGGGGGGAGGGGGGGGAGGGGGAAGTCCAGAATATACTGTTGGCATAACTCTAACCACTCACTCCTCCTCCCGCGCCCGTCCTCCTTCACCTCTCCCCCCGCACCTCTCCCCCCGCACCCCTCCCCCCGCACCCCTCCTCCTTCACCCCTCCCCCCGCGCCCCTCCTCCTTCACCCCTCCCCCCGCACCCCTCCTCCCACACCCCTCCCCCCGCGCCCCTCCTCCTTCTCCCCTCCTCCCGCACCCCTCCTCCCACACCCCTCCCCCCGGACCCCTCCTCCTTCACCCCTCCCCCCGCACCTCTCCTCCTTCACCCCTCCCCCCGCACCCCTCCTCCCACACCCCTCCCCCCGCGCCCCTCCTCCTTCTCCCCTCCTCCCACACCCCTCCCCCCGCGCCCCTCCTCCTTCTCCCCTCCTCCCGCACCCCTCCTCCCGCACCCCTCCCCCCTCACCCCTCACCCCCCAGTGTGCGCCGCTTCTTCAGGAATGTCCAGCTGACAAGTGGTGTAACATCCTCCACAAAAACCCCTTTCCTGTGGGCGTGTGGGGGTGTGGGGGGTGGTGGGAGGGACAGGTGGGGTGTGGGAGGGACAGGTGTGGTGGTGTGGGGGGTGTGGGAGGGACAGGTAGGGTGTGGGGGGTGTGGGAGGGACAGGTAGGGTGTGGGGGGGCGTGTGGGAGGGACAGGTGGGGTGTGGGGGGTGTGGGAGGGACAGGTGGTGTGTGGGGGGGTGTGTGGGAGGGACAGGTAGGGTGTGGGGTGTGTGGGAGGGACAGGTAGGGTGTGGGGGGCGTGTGGGAGGGACAGGTAGGGTGTGGGGGGGTGTGTGGGAGGGACAGGTAGGGTGTGGGGGGGTGTGTGGGAGGGACAGGTAGGGTGTGGGGGCGTGTGGGAGGGACAGGTAGGGTGTGGGGGGGTGTGTGGGAGGGACAGGTGTGGTGTGGGGGGTGTGGGAGGGACAGGTAGGGTGTGGGGTGTGTGGGAGGGACAGGTAGGGTGTGGGGGGGCGTGTGGGAGGGACAGGTAGGGTGTGGGGGGCGTGTGGGAGGGACAGGTAGGGTGTGGGGGGGTGTGTGGGAGGGACAGGTGTGGTGTGGGGGGTGTGGGAGGGACAGGTGTGGTGGTGTGGGAGGGGGGTGGGAGGGACAGGTGTGGTGTGGGGGGTGTGGGAGGGACAGGTGTGGTGTGGGGGGTGTGGGAGGGACAGGTGGGGTGTGGGAGGGACAGGTAGGGTGTGGGGGGGTGTGTGGGAGGGACAGGTGTGGTGTGGGGGGTGTGGGAGGGACAGGTGGGGTGTGGGGGGTGTGGGAGGGACAGGTATGGTTGAATTGGTGTAGTGTGTGTCTGTCTGTGTACGTATCTGAGTATGTGTGTATATCTATTTCCGTGTGTGTGTATCTGTGTGTCTGTGTACGTATCTGAGTATGTGTGTGTATTTCCGTGTGTGTGTGTGTGTAGTGGGGAATTTGGTGGTACACACGTCATAGGTTAAGGTCCAAGTTTTCCTAGTATGTTACGAAAGAGAGAGAGATGTTAACAGAGTCCCTACTGGAAAACAAACGTACACACAGACACGTACACACAGACACGTACACACAGACACGTACACAGACAGGTACACGTGGCAGGGTCTAGCCAGCTTACAGATTAGGTTGGTCACAAGGAAGAGCCAGCTTGTAGACGGAACTCCTTCACTACAGCGAGGCCATGAGGGGGGGTTAATCTTCAGGTGACCTCATAACTGGTTCACACTCATAAACAAGGAAGTTAACTATCGTCCTTAACTACTCTAGGAACTACCTTGTTTGAATTAACCTTGAATGATGGTAATTAATATATTCATCTCCTTGAAATATTAATTATTTTTATATAATATTTAAATGAAAAAATATTATGTATAAGTAATTTTTTTATTTAATCAACTATAAAAAAATAACTACAAAAACATAATTGTTATATAAATTGATAATTGATAAAATATTGGTTAGATTATTATGATTAAAATAAGGTTTAAGTCACCGAGTCCTCTAGTACATAAGGAAACAACATGGCCGACATTGTTCACTAACCTTTCAATACACAAGTAGGCAATATGGCCAACACTGTTTACCGAGTACACAAGGAGACACTGAACTCTACATATCCAATTCATAAAGTGTCACGTCAGGTACACAGCTGGACTAACAGACCTACAGACGTCGTTAATACAGTAATTATGTATATATAGTGATGGTCTATATATATGGGATGGCTTGAATATACATACTGTTCAACTTTGTTCATTTTTTCAGTGTTTGTTCATCATTGTTCATTATTCTTGTTCATTTTGATTCATCACTGTTCATCATTGTTCATTCTTGTTCATCATTCTTCTGTTCATCACTGTTCATCACTGTTCATCATTGTTCATCACTGTTCATCATTGTTCATCACTGTTCATCATTGTTCATCGTCTTGTTCATCATTGTTCATCACTGTTCATCACTGTTCATCGTCTTGTTCATCATTGTTCATCACTGTTCATCATTGTTCATCACTGTTCATCACTGTTCATCATTGTTCATCGTCCTGTTCATCATTGTTCATCATTGTTCATCGTCCTGTTCATCATTGTTCATCGTCTTGTTCATCATTGTTCATCATTGTTCATCGTCCTGTTCATCACTGTTCATCATTGTTCATCATTGTTCATCGCTGTTCATCATTGTTCATCGTCCTGTTCATCATTGTTCATCACTGTTCATCATTGTTCATCATTGTTCATCATTGTTCATCACTGTTCATCATTGTTCATCGTCCTGTTCATCATTGTTCATCATTGTTCATCGTCTTGTTCATCATTGTTCATCATTGTTCATCGTCCTGTTCATCACTGTTCATCATTGTTCATCATTGTTCATCGCTGTTCATCATTGTTCATCGTCCTGTTCATCATTGTTCATCACTGTTCATCATTGTTCATCATTGTTCATCATTGTTCATCATTGTTCATCATTGTTCATCGTCCTGTTCATCATTGTTCATCGTGTTCCTCTGCAGTTCAACCCTGGAAAGAATGAGTGGTATGAACTACGATGAAATGAACGACATAAGTGTATAAATGTGTCTGTGACCTGACCTGCCCTGACCTGACCTGTCCTTACCTGCCCTGACCTGACCTGCCCTAACCTGACCTAACCTGACCTGACCTAACCTGACCAGGTGTGCAAGGCCAGGTATGTGAAACTCTTGTGCGTGTGTAAGCCAGGGGTGTCAGGAGTCAGCCAGGGGTGTCAGGAGTCAGCCAGGGGTGTCAGGAGTCAGCCAGGGGTGTCAGGAGTCAGCCAGGGGTGTCAGGAGTCAGCCAGGGGTGTCAGGAGTCAGCCAGGGGTGTCAGGAGTCAGCCAGGGGTGTCAGGAGTCAGCCAGGGGTGTGAGGAGTCAGCCAGGGGTGTGAGGAGTCAGCCAGGGGTGTGAGGAGTCAGCCAGGGGTGTGAGGAGTCAGCCAGGGGTGTCAGGAGTCAGCCAGGGGTGTCAGGAGTCAGCCAGGGGTGTCAGGAGTCAGCCAGGGGTGTCAGGAGTCAGCCAGAGGTGTCAGGAGTCAGCCAGGGGTGTGAGGAGTCAGCCAGAGGTGTCAGGAGTCAGCCAGGGGTGTCAGGAGTCAGCCAGGGGTGTCAGGAGTCAGCCAGGGGTGTCAGGAGTCAGCCAGGGGTGTCAGGAGTCAGCCAGAGGTGTCAGGAGTCAGCCAGGGGTGTCAGGAGTCAGCCAGGGGTGTCAGGAGTCAGCCAGAGGTGTCAGGAGTCAGCCAGGGGTGTGAGGAGTCAGCCAGAGGTGTCAGGAGTCAGCCAGGGGTGTCAGGAGTCAGCCAGGGGTGTCAGGAGTGTGTCATAAATGGAGTCATTAGCTGTCACATCTCTCAATGGTGGGGAAAAGTTCTCGTCCGGATAAACAACTAAGTATCGAATCTTATATCATTTAATAATATCAATTAAAGATCAAATACTCGATTATTGGAATTTTTGTATCAATATTTAGAGAATTTATTGATAATTTTAATAATATATTCCAGGATTTGTTGATATACGTCATAAGGTTATGTTTGGTCGTACGTTTGGCAGCAAGACATGGCCGGCAGCAAGGTGCCCTCAGATATAAATACTTTAGACTCGAATATATTTTCTAATTTAAATCTTATTTTGATCTCTCCTGCTTCTCATAGTTTACTAATTAATTTTATAATTCTAAAATACGGTTTATATCTACCTATAGGTTAATAACTCGTCAAATAACTACCAGTTGCGTCAACCATTATGACGTCATCACTTCCACGAATTAACAGGGTGACACAAAACAAATAGATCACTGAATTACTTATTACCCTATAATTTCCCGTTAATGCATCAATTACACCATTAGCTCTGTCCTCACTGTTATGGGAACTCTTATCAACAAGTGAGGAGAATATAATACAAATAACAACGTTAATATACGTTAAACTATGTAGGATACTGGGTACTAGAGTTTCTGAGTCACCCTGTACTGCTTGATGATACGGCCCGGTTTCCCGTTGGTGATGCCTCAACTAATGACAGCTGGTATACACACGTTAGTCTATCTCTCTCTCCCGTATCCTGTTTTGATATAGATTATCATTGTACTAAACCACACACAGAGTCAAGCAACGAAGCAGAGAGAGAGAGATCCCCCCCCTGACCCCTACTGTTCCCCCTGACCCCTACTGTTCCCCCTGACCCCAGCTGTTCCCCTTGACCCCAGCTGTTACCTTCTGTCAACCTCTCGTTTTTTGTGTGAGATGCTCTTTTTAAATTACTTCTATTGGGCCTACTACTACTAGGCCTACCACTACTACTGGGCCAACCACTACTACTGGGCCTACCACTACTACTAGGCCTACTACCTCTCATTAAACACCTCACCTTGCAGTACCGGCAGTTCCCCCGTAGAGTACAAGACGCTATAGGCTGCTTAGTCTTCTTCCTTAAGCGGCTTGAAGGCGAACTGAGTACTGGGGCGAGAACTGAAGACTCTAGCCAACATATTTGACGAGGAAACAGAATTGATATTGGTTGAGTCTTCGTTGGTTGAGTCTACAGGTGAATCTAATCCTGTAGGGGTATTTTCAGTGGATACTCCTGTGTTAGTTTGATCTATAACGTCTTCTGCAGGATCGATGAGTATTTCTTCCAAGGGAGACGTGTTTGAAGAAGGTAGATTCTGTTTCTCAATCTCAGAATAAGGTGGTGGTGGTGGGATCTCGGTTTGTATGTCAGTATAAGACGGAGGTAAATCGTGATCCCCTTGAGTTCTGTCACATCTTGAAGGTGTTGTATCAGGGTCAGGGACATTCATCACTACATCTATGCTTCTAACTGGCTGTAGGACCTTCTTACGACGATAACAACATCTACAGCAAATACTAATGAAGAATATTATGGCTCCGACTGGTATAAAAATAACATGCCCGCCGCTATAACTACTGTAATGGTAATTTTCAATTGGGGTAGGCCTATAAGGTTTCCCAGAGTAGTCGACATTATCAAGTACATGTAAAAGTTTCACTGACAAAGGTTGGTCAAAACAGTATGTCCCAAGCTTCGCTATCCCAGTAAATGTGAATTCTAGACTCGGTGCTTCGTTTGTTGAGTTTGAGGTCCATTTTTCTTCGATATAGAGAGTGTTATTGCCTCTGATAATGACAGTTAGGTGAGTATCATTCGCTGTATAGGTCATCTCATACCATTCATAATCATTACCCGTCATAAAGGGATTTGTGGCCAGATCTTGTGGGACGTCAATGCTATACCTGCCAATGAGTCCCGTGGATAAGGACCTCATGTATATTTCCACGATGTCTTCATCAGCTTTAAATAACGCTCTTTCATCCCGCTCAAGCGTGATGGAGTTAGTCTCAAGCGTACATAAAGTAACAAGGGTAGAGCCAAGCTGGGCCATAAAGCTTAGACTCACCAACACGTACACCAGCACACGTACGCCACTCACATCCATCTTGGCTCTTGTGCTCCAATACAACTCTACGACACCTCAAGTCTTGTTAAATCAGTATTTTAACTTGAACTGGTGGTGTTAAAATGACTCAGAAGTAATAAAGTAACTTCACCAAACACGGGGACAATGTGTAACACGTCCACTTCCTATGGGCTCCTGTGCCACACTGAACATACCCGCTCAGCTCGCGACAATTTTAACCCGTTCACCTGATGTTAAATTGTGATATTACCTTCCTAACATTAATTCCTCCTCTTTAATCCCTCCCTGGTGGTTATCCTCACTATAGTAATCTATAATTCGATGATCTAGGTCTGTATAATTGTTTGGTAGGTTGGGGTAGAGGGTTGGTTAGGTTAGGTTAATATAAAGGAATCCTGGTGGTTCTCTGACGTCATTGGTGGTGTTGCATTTCTCTGTAGGCGATGTGTACACTCCAGCGTGTGTACCTGTGTAGCTGTGCGTACCTGTGTGTACCTGTGTAGCTATGTGTACCTGTGTGTACCTGTGTAGCTGTGTGTACTTGTATGTACCTGTGTATACATGTGTACCTGTGTAGCTATGTGTACCTGTGTGTACCTGTGTAGCTGTGTGTACCTGTATGTACCTGTGTATACATGTGTACCTGTGTAGCTATGTGTACCTGTGTGTACCTGTGTCCCTTAGAACATAATAACCTAAGAACATAAAGAGTCTGCAATAGGCCGCGGTTGACCTGTCCATGGCAGCTCCTGTCGAGAGTTACTACCACTCTCTATCATCCATGAATCTATCTAGCCTCCTTTTAAAACTTTCCAGCGTTCCAGCACTTACTACAAAGTTGCTAAGCTTGTTCCACTCGTCCACCACCCTATCTAGCCTCCTTTTAAAACTTTCCAGCGTTCCAGCACTTACTACAAAGTTGCTAAGCTTGTTCCACTCGTCCACCACCCTATCTAGCCTCCTTTTAAAACTTTCCAGCGTTCCAGCACTTACTACAAAGTTGGTAAGCTTGTTCCACTCGTCCACCGCCCTATTTGTGAACCAGTTTCTTCCTATCTCCCTCCTAAACCTAAACTTATCCAACTTAAATCCGTTGCTCCGAGTCCTATCCTGCTCGGATATTATAAGAACTTTATCTATATCCCCTTTATTGATTCCTTTCACCCACTTAAATACTTCTATCATATCTCCCCGCACTCTTCGTCTTTCTAGGGAATGAAAGTAAAGTTTCTTTAACCTATCCTGATATGGAAGGTTTCTAAGTCGCGGAATCATTTTCGTCATTCTTCGCTGCACCGACTCCAGTGAATTTATATCCATTCTATAATAGGGGCACCAGAACTGAACCACATATGGTTGCAATAATACCTCTACACTCTTGTTACTTACACTTCTAGATATAAAACCTAATACTCTGTTTGCCTTATTTCGAACATTAACGCACCGTTTTCTAGGCCGTAGGTCCGGGCTTACAAGTACCCCTAAGTCTCTTTCACAAGTCGACTTCTCTAGGTTGATGTTGTGAAAGCTGCACTTGCTGGTGTTGAATTTCATTTTCCATTTTTCAGACCACTCCTGCAGTTTATTTAAATCCTCCTGTAGTGCATTTGCATCCTACCCCGAATTAATCTGCCGCCCTATTTTGGTGTCATCCGCAAACTTGCTTATGTCACTGCTGATCCCAGTATCTAGATCGTTTATGTAGATTATGAACAAGAGTGGGCCTAGTACTGACCCCTGGGGAACTCCACTGGTTACACGGCCCCACTCAGATTTAACACCATCTACGCTGACCCTCTGCGTTCTATCGGTGAGCCATGATTTTATCCAATTTACAACTTTCCCCTCGATACCATGAGCCTTAATTTTTCTCAGAAGCATCTGATGCGGTACTCTGTCAAATGCTTTGCTAAAGTCTAAGTAAATAACATGGTAATTATCGTCATTATCTACTACCTATGTGAAACTGTGTATGTGTACCTGTTTGAACATGTGTATACCTGTGTGTGTACATGTGTACCTATGTATACCTGTGCAGCTGTGTGTATCATTGTGTACGTATATTTACCTGTGTATACCTGTGTGTACACTGTTTACCTATGTACATCGTTTGTATACGTACACTTTCTTATATAACCTAACCTAACCAAACCTACAATATTTTGTTAATTATCGTATTTTGTTATTTTAATTATTATTTATTTGTTATATTCTTATCTTTTATCAATATTCACATTTATCTTTCTTTTTCTCTTTTTTATTATTTATTATTATTATTATTATTTGGGGGTAGGTTAGGTTAGGTTAGGTTAGGTCAGGTCAGGTCAGGTTAGGTCAGGTTAGGTTATAAATAAAAGCTTATTATTGGGTACAGATATAAACCCTTTTATTATCAGAGTAACATAAGCAATTACCGATCAAACTTTTATTTTGGGTCGATTTTAACAAGGACAGTATTTAATCATCATAATTACTCATAATACTCACAAAGTACTCAACATGTACTCATAACATAGTACTCACAACATACTCACATTGTACTCATAACAGTACTCACAACATACTCACCAAAATACTCACATTGTACTCAAAATGTACTCATAATAACACAGTACTCATAATAATTCTCTCAATGCAGTTCGTTTCTGGTGCCCTTATTATAGAATGGACTTAGAAACCTTCCATATCAGGATAGGTTAAAGAAACTAAACTTTCATTCCCTAGAAAGACGAAGAGTGCGGGGAGATATGATAGAAGTATTTAAGTGGGTGAAAGGAATCAATAAAGGGGATATAGATAAAGTTCTTATAATATCCGAGCAGGATAGGACTCGGAGCAACGGATTCAAGTTGGATAAGTTTAGGTTTAGGAGGGAGATAGGAAGGAACTGGTTCACAAATAGGGCGGTGGACGAGTGGAACAAGCTTACCAACTTTGTAGTAAGTGCTGGAACGCTGGAAAGTTTTAAAGGGAGGCTAGATAGGGTGGTGGACGAGTGGAACAAGCTTAGCAACTTTGTAGTAAGTGCTGGAA
This sequence comes from Homarus gammarus, assembly GCA_958450375.1. Lineage (NCBI taxonomy): Eukaryota > Metazoa > Arthropoda > Malacostraca > Decapoda > Nephropidae > Homarus > Homarus gammarus. The sequence continues at coordinate 567,795 of CAUDMG010002198.1, read as the reverse complement.
CGCTGGAAAGTTTTAAAGGGAGGCTACATAGGGTGGTGGACGAGTGGAACAAGCTTAGCAACTTTGTAGTAAGTGCTGGAACGCTGGAAAGTTTTAAAAGGAGGCTAGATAGGGTGGTGGACGAGTGGAACAAGCTTAGCAACTTTGTAGTAAGTGCTGGAACGCTGGAAAGTCTTAAAAGGAGGCTAGATAGATTCATGGATGATAGAGAGTGGTAGTAACTCTCGACAGGAGCTGCCATGAACAGGTCAACCGCCCTATTGCAGACTCCTTATTTTCCTATGTTCTTTAGTACTCACAAAAATACTCACTATGTACTCATAATAATACAGTACTCACAAAATACTCACAAAAATCGTCACTAAGCACTCATAATAACACAGTACTCACAAAATACTCAAAGTGTACTCATAATACTCATACTGAAAGCGGCCCCATATTATTGAATTAAGAAAGCATAATGTTTAGGCCTATCGGAAAATAATTTGCTTTGATGTTTGTGTATAGGCCTATATAATTTAAAGTCCTGTTGTATATATGTGGGCCTATTTCAATTATATAGTCTCGTGGTATAACATAGGCCTGTTTAATTTATATAATCCCGTAGCATATACATAGGCCTATTTAATTATATAGGCCCTATAACACATAATAGGTGTATCAATAGTGTATAATTACTTAGAAATTATAGTAGGCAATGTGATAAACTTACAAAATACTTCCCCCTTAAGTACTAACCCCATTTACAGTGACTTTAGAGTGTAGTAAAGTGAATATAAGTAGATATAAGGGTTTAAGTTGTTATTAGTTACTTTTATAATGACAAAATTGATATTGTAAATTATTGATCTACTTTTGTGAATTTTTTAGGCTCGTGTTCCTTTATTGTTGATGTTTGGGTAAAATTCCAATAATGTTGAGAATTTTGTTGTTGTTTGGTTAAAATTATTCGTTTTGGTTCCAATAATGTTAAATATGTCTATGGTTGTGTTAAAAATTATTACATAATTTGATAAATATAATTATCTATTTGTTTGTTTTTGTTCACATAAGCGTATTTGTTATTGTCATTTTTAGAAGATTTAAAATATCTCTTGGTTTTATACCCTCGAGCAGTGTTGCCACATCTACTCCCACACGACACCTTTATCACTGCTATCTAGTCATTCTTCTCCACATGTTTATTAGGTAATTTCTTCATTATTCTTCTATATATATTTATCAGGTGTTTCTCTAAGTCATTCTTCTACAGATGTTTAAATCATGCTTCGTGTACATGTGTTTAACAGATGTTTTATTTTTTGAGGTTATTTCTTGATCTGGTAAAGGTGTTTCTCCGTCAAGCAGATGTTGATTCTGTCCACGAACATCTGTAATACATGGAGTCTGTTAATACATGAACATCTGTATATATAAGCGCTGAACACCTGTCAACACCTGTACTCAAACTCACTAACCCCGTTAATAAAGACCAGAACACCTGTCTAACATGTACACAAACTCACTAACCCCGTTAATAAAGACCAGAACACCTGTCTACACCTGTACTCAAACTCACTAACCCCGTTAATAAAGACCAGAACACCTGTCTACACCTGTACACAAACTCACTAACCCCGTTAATAAAGACCAGAACACCTGTCTACACCTGTACACAAACTCACTAACCCCGTTAATAAAGACCAGAACACCTGTACACTCCCTCACTGACCCTGTAATAAAAGCCCGAACATCTGTCAACACCTGTAGACAACATAGGTACAGCCAGAGGTAAACAAATGCGAGATTGACCTCATGAGTAAACAGAATCAGTGTCTCTGGTCTTGTTTCTTCCTCCCTCCCCCCGTCCCAGCAGTATCCGGGTCATATAACTCTCTCTCTCTCTCTCTCTCTCTCTCGACATTATCACTAGGAAAATTTTGGCGGGTCTGGAAAGGCAACTGGAGGGGGGGTGTGGAGGTGAGGGGGTGTGGAGGTGACGGGGTGTGGAAGGGGTTATATTATTATGACAGGACGTTCTACCTAACACTAACCAAACCTAAGAACATAAGGAGTCTGCAATAGGCTGGTTGGCCTGTTCATGGCAGCTCCTGTCGAGAGTTACTACCACTCTCTATCATCCATGAATCTATCTAGCCTCCTTTTAAAACTTTCCAGCGTTCCAGCACTTACTACAAAGTTGCTAAGCTTGTTCCACTCGTCCACCACCCTATCTAGCCTCCTATTAAAACTTTCCAGCGTTCCAGCACTTACTACAAAGTTGCTAAGCTTGTTCCACTCGTCCACCACCCTATCTAACCTCCTTTTAAAACTTTCCAGCGTTCCAGCACTTACTACAAAGTTGCTAAGCTTGTTCCACTCGTCCACCACCCTATCTAGCCTCCTTTTAAAACTTTCCAGCGTTCCAGCACTTACTACAAAGTTGCTAAGCTTGTTCCGCTCGTCCACCACCCTATTTGTGAACCAGTTTCTTCCTATCTCCCTCCTAAACCTAAACTTATCCAACTTAAATCCGTTGCTCCGAGTCCTATCCTGCTCGGATATTATAAGAACTTTATCTATATCCCCTTTATTGATTCCTTTCACCCACTTAAATACTTCTATCATATCTCCCCGCACTCTTCGTCTTTCTAGGGAATGAAAGTTTAGTTTCTTTAACCTATCCTGATATGGAAGGTTTCTAAGTCCCAGAATCATTTCCGTCATTCTTCACTGCACCGACTCTAGTGAATTGATATCCATTCTATAATAGGGGCACCAGAACTGAACCACATAATGGAGGTGCGGCCTAACTAGCGCAAGACATAGTTGCAATAAGACCTCTGCACTCTTATTACTTACACTTCTAGATATAAAACCCAATACTCTGTGTGCCTTATTTCGAACATTAACGCACTGTTTTCTAGGCCGTAGGTCCGGGCTTACAAGTACCCCTAAGTCTCTTTCACAAGTCGACTTCTCTAGGTTGATGTTGTTAAGGCTGTATACATTGACAGTATTTGTTCTTCCAATATTAAGTACGCTGCACTTGCTGGTGTTGAATTTCATTTGCCATTTTTCTGACCACTCCTGCAGTTTATTTAGATCCTCCTTTAATGCATTTGCATCCTGCCCTGAATTAATCTGCCGCCCTATTTTGGTGTCATCCGCAAACTTGCTTATGTCACTGCTGATCCCAATATCTAGATCGTTTATGTAGATTATGAACAAGAGTGGGCCTAGTACTGACCCCTGGGGAACTCCACTGGTTACACGGCCCCACTCAGATTTAACACCATCTACGCTGACCCTCTGCGTTCTATCAGTGAGCCATGATTTTATCCAATTTAAAACTTCCCCTCGATACCATGAGTCTTAATTTTTCTCAGAAGCCTCTGTTGCGGTACTCTGTCAAATGCTTTGCTAAAGTTTAAGTAAATAACATGGTAATTTTCGTCATTATCTACTACCTCGAAGACTTTCCTAAAAAAACGTCAGCAAATTTGTTAGACAAGATTTTCCCTTTGTAAACCAAACCTAACCAGATGTAGTGATGAATCAACAGGTGAATCTACTTCATTAAAACCCACTAATGACTTACCTGTGAATTAAGGTCAAAATGGCGTTAGTTCTTCTGTTTATTTGTCATCATCAAGGGGTTTATATGGGTTACTGGACCGTGAAGGCAACAGTTGAGGAAGACTGAAGCCCTTTTTCTGTGAAGGGACTGAACCAGGGTCTGAAGGAGGGGCTGAAGCATGGGCTGTTTGGTTGAGTGTGTACGCCGGTGGAGCGGTCTCAGAATATGCTGGTGGTGCTGTCTCGGATCCTTCCGGGGCTTGTGGGTACCCTGCAGGAGCCTGAGGATATCCTGCAGGAGCCTGTGGATATCCTGCAGGAGCCTGTGGATATCCTGCAGGAGCCTGTGGATATCCTGCAGGAGCCTGTGGATATCCTGCAGGAGCCTGTGGATATCCTGCTGGGGCTTGTGGATATCCTGCTGGAGCCTGTGGATATCCTGCTGGGGCTTGTGGATATCCTGGTGGGGCTTGTGGATATCCTGGTGGGGCTTGTGGATACGCTGTTCCCCCTGTGTGTACTGTCGTGACTGTGGTGTTATGGACTGCTGGAGTGATCGCGACAGGTAAAGTGTGAACTACCACACTACGACGCTTTCTGCAGTAGAAACACAGACGGCAGGTGAGACAGATGAGGAATATTATAATACCGATCGGGATAATTACGACGTGATGTTCGTATGGCATGATGGAGGAGGAACTGGAGAGGATCGAGGTGTTTCCTGTACGTCTTTGGTGTAAAAGCCCGTCTCCCTCTCTCTCTCTCTCTCTCGTTCTCTCTCTGTCTTTTGAAACCTGCGGGAATATATTTTTTTTTTTAGAAACCAGTTTAAATAACCTTAACCTTATTAAACATGACCTGACCTAATGTAATCGTTTTAAAGACTCCAAGATGAACTGGGTGAGTCCTGAATGGCAGTGGCGGCCCCTGCTGCAGTCCTCCCAGACACTCACTGCCAGACGTATGATTCATTTAGAGAGACAGCTCAATAATACACTACCAACAAATATATCATTTTATATGTTATTTAATTATTTTCAATACGTTGATAAGTGAATTTTCATCAGACCAAAATTTAAGTTACTTTCATAGTTGGTGTCAATGCTGTACGATTCATGTCTGTTATTAATTGGCGCCGCTGCACTTGAAGCAGCTCAGTCTCGTGTTTACATTACGTGTGGACGGTGTGGTTAACTCGTGCTTCCTTTAATTACCCTTTGACATTAAATGAAAAGAGTGAAATCAAAGTAAGAGGAAGACCTACACCAGTTTTATCCATTCAACTAGTAGGATTAGTAAATTTACCAAAATGGGGAGAGTGATAAATTAAGACAGTGACTTTGAACACCTTACATGAGTGGTCAGTAGACTGGCAAATGAATTTTACTACTGATAAATGCAAGGGACTACAGATAGGGAAGACCAATACAAACGTTCAGTATAAACTAGGTAACACGGAAATAGAAGACTCAGTTTGTGATAAAGGTCTAGGTGTATTAGTTAGCAACGACTTGAAGCCTAGAAAACAATGTGAGTAACAGAACTGCTGACGTTAGTGAGGCCACACATGGTTCAGTCCTGGTGTCCTTATTATAGAATGGTCATAGAGTCTTTGGAGAGAGTACAAAGAAGAATGACTGATCCATAATATTATAAACCTTCCATATGAAGAAAGACTTAGGCCTACATTCATTAGAGAGGCGTAGAGTTAGGGGAGATATGATAGAGGTGTACAAGTGGGATTAACAAGGGTAAAATGGAAGATGTTCTCAAGCTCAGTAATAACTAGAACAAATGGCTTTAAATTAGATAAATTCCGATTCAGAAAGGATATAGGCAAGCACTGGTTTGGTAATAGAGTTGTGGAATAGGCTACCGAGTGCTATAGTAGGATCAGGGACGCTTGGGAGCTTCAAGACGAAGTTGGATAGGCACATGGAAGTGCTGGGATGGGTGTGAAAGGTCGGTCTCCTGCAGTATCCCACTTTCTTATGTTCTAACAAAGAATATACACGCCAGTTTAACATCAGTGTTTATCAGAAATGTGAATGGCTCTGTGGTTGTGACGAGGCTAACACTTTATTCTGCTTTCCATGGTTATTGTTTGGTGGGGACTAGGCATGGTGGTGTGACTGACTTGAGGCAGACAATAGTGAAACATGATCAGTCAGCCAAACATATGAATAACATGATTAATTTATCGTAAAGTGAACATTGCAGCTCAGATTGACACAGCCTACAAGCTCTAGCAGTGATATCCATTGACAATAAAATAACAGAAATAAAGGATTTTAATGAAATAGTAATAAATAATTTTGCTTCATCGAAGAGCAGACACGCCGACTTTATTTTCAATTAATACTGGTCCACCTACCACCATCACTACTACCATGACCTGGGAACTCGTGGACATCAACTACAACTCATACCTGAGGTAGGTCACCTACTGTTGTGTGAGGCTTGCAGTCCTTCCATTTTATTATTAACGAGCCTCCACTGTTAAATGGCCTAGTACGGAAGGTTTAGTACAAGACACAAGTGAATAGTGGTGCAATACAGGCTATGAAGGTCACCGCGCTTCTGGGTCCTGCTGAACTAAGCTGACGTTCAGTATAAGCCCCACCCAACTCGACACAAACAATATACACAACTAAACTATGAATATCACTTCGTTATAAGGTCAATAAGCCTTTAAAAAAACCTCGTAAGTTATGTAAAATAACGAATAATATCGTTAAATAACTTTTCTGAGCACGTGAGAGGTAAATGTACCGTATTTTAGCCCGTGTAGAGAGTCTCGCCACTAGTAACTCTGAGGGGTAACTGAGGGCCCTCCCTAGACTCCCACCTTCCTCAACTACCCCACGTCATCGCGCGCCTCGACAAACAGTTGCAATTTACTATATATTAATGATTTTTTTTTATTCATATCCTCCATGTAAAGAACTATGAATAAATTATTATAGTATGTAAAATTAAATCTGTTGTGGTTAGTATGAGGTAGAATATCAGGTATGGGGAGGATACGGTTAAAATATGAGGATTTCTGGCAATAACTTTGGGGGAAACCCATACGTGTCCCCACTTACATTTCTTGTCTCATTTTACTTTATTTTAGTGTACGGTATTTTGTCATTTAGCCTCCTGTTAACTGTTTAGGAGATCTGTTGTGTGTCTGTTAGCGTGTACTGTTAGCGTGTACTGGCTCTCTATTGCATACTGTTAGCGTGTACTGGCTCTCTGTTGCATACTGTTCGCGTGTACTGGCTCTCTGTTGCATACTGTTAGCGTGTACTGGCTCTCTATTGCATGCTGTTAGCGTGTACTGGCTCTCTGTTGCATACTGTTCGCGTGTACTGGCTCTCTGTTGCATACTGTTCGCGTGTACTGGCTCTCTGTTGCATACTGTTAGCGTGTACTGGCTCTCTGTTGCATACTGTTCGCGTGTACTGGCTCTCTGTTGCATACTGTTAGCGTGTACTGGCTCTCTATTGCATGCTGTTAGCGTGTACTGGCTCTCTGTTGCATACTGTTCGCGTGTACTGGCTCTCTGTTGCATACTGTTAGCGTGTACTGGCTCTCTGTTGCATACTGTTAGCGTGTACTGGCTCTCTGTTGCATACTGTTAGCGTGTACTGGCTCTCTGTTGCATACTGTTCGCGTGTACTGGCTCTCTGTTGCATACTGTTCGCGTGTACTGGCTCTCTGTTGCATACTGTTCGCGTGTACTGGCTCTCTATTGCATGCTGTTAGCGTGTACTGGCTCTCTGTTGCATACTGATCGCGTGTACTGGCTCTCTGTTCCACACTGTTCGCGTGTACTGGCTCTCTGTTCCACACTGTTAGCGTGTACTGGCTCTCTGTTCCACACTGTTAGCGTGTACTGGCTCTCTGTTCCACACTGTTAGCGTGTACTGGCTCTCTGTTGCATACTGCTAGCGTGTACTGGCTCTCTGTTGCATACTGTTAGCGTGTACTGGCTCTCTGTTGCATACTGTTCGCGTGTACTGGCTCTCTATTGCATACTGTTCGCGTGTACTGGCTCTCTGTTGCATACTGTTCGCGTGTACTGGCTCTCTGTTGCATACTGTTCGCGTGTACTGGCTCTCTGTTGCATACTGTTAGCGTGTACTGGCTCTCTGTTGCATACTGTTAGCGTGTACTGGCTCTCTGTTGCATACTGTTAGCGTGTACTGGCTCTCTGTTGCATACTGTTCGCGTGTACTGGCTCTCTGTTGCATACTGTTCGCGTGTACTGGCTCATCGGTTGCATACTGTTCGCGTGTACTGGCTCTCTGTTGCATACTGTTAGCGTGTACTGGCTCTCTATTGCATACTGTTAGCGTGTACTGGCTCTCTATTGCATACTGTTAGCGTGTACTGGCTCTCTGTTGCATACTGTTCGTGTGTACTGGCTCTCTATTGCATACTGTTAGCGTGTACTGGCTCTGTTGCATACTGTTAGCGTGTACTGGCTCTCTGTTGCATACTGTTAGCGTGTACTGGCTCTCTGTTGCATACTGTTAGCGTGTACTGGCTCTGTTACATACTGTTCGCGTGTACTGGCTCTCTATTGCATACTGTTAGCGTGTACTGGCTCTCTGTTGCATACTGTTAGCGTGTACTGGCTCTGTTACATACTGTTCGCGTGTACTGGCTCTGTTACATACTGTTCGCGTGTACTGGCTCTGTTACATACTGTTCGCGTGTACTGGCTCTCTGTTACATACTGTTCGCGTGTACTGGCTCTCTGTTGCATACTGTTAGCGTGTACTGGCTCTCTGTTGCATACTGTTCGCGTGTACTGGCTCTGTTGCATACTGTTCGCGTGTACTGGCTCTCTGTTGCATACTGTTAGCGTGTACTGGCTCTCTGTTGCATATTGTTCGCGTGTACTGGCTCTCTGTTGCATACTGTTAGCGTGTACTGGCTCTCTGTTGCATACTGTTAGCGTGTACTGGCTCTCTGTTGCATACTGTTAGCGTGTACTGGCTCTCTGTTGCATACTGTTAGCGTGTACTGGCTCTGTTACATACTGTTCGCGTGTACTGGCTCTGTTACATACTGTTCGCGTGTACTGGCTCTCTGTTACATACTGTTCGCGTGTACTGGCTCTCTGTTGCATACTGTTAGCGTGTACTGGCTCTCTGTTGCATACTGTTCGCGTGTACTGGCTCTCTGTTGCATACTGTTCGCGTGTACTGGCTCTCTGTTGCATACTGTTAGCGTGTACTGGCTCTGTTGCATACTGTTCGCGTGTACTGGCTCTCTGTTGCATACTGTTAGCGTGTACTGGCTCTCTGTTGCATACTGTTAGCGTGTACTTGCTCTCTGTTGCATACTGTTAGCGTGTACTGGCTCTCTGTTCCACACTGTACTAGTCATGCACCGGCTCCTGAATGCACCTGAACATGCCCCAGTGTTGGTCAAGTCTGGTCTTGAAACAGCTCACACTCGGTGCCGTCACAACACTCTCTGGTAGATTGTTCCAAGAGTTCACAATTCATTTTAAAATAGTTTACCCTGGAAATATTTCTAATTTTGGGGCTTCTTCAAACTTAAGCTGTGACTTTTGTTGAGTCTCGGACATCGGTTAGCTCTAGATATGAACACTGGATGGAATATGCTAGGTAGGAAAGTTTATACCTCTCAGTTAGGTCACCCCTTGCCCGTCTGTGGTATAATCTAGGTAGTTACAGGAGTTCTAATCTCTTTGGGTAGCTGAGGTGCAGTAGGGCAGGTGGTAGCCCTCCTTTGGACATTTTCAATCAACTGACAGTCCCTAGCATATGTCAGGTGACAGTACTCCAGGCGGGTGACAGTACCACACGAACTTTTTATAAGACCTTCCCTCCTCTTCCTACTCTTCTTCTCCTCCTCCTCCTCTCTTCCTCCTCCCCCCCACACTCTTCTTCTTCTTCCTCCTCACTCTTGAAGATCGTTACGAGGGACGGACCGTCTAGATACCTGAACGCCCTTCTTATAAGACCCAATAATTTAGTTGCCGCATTGCCCTTCTTCTCCCAATGGCCCGAGAACTTCAGCTGATTGTCAACATACACACCTAGGTCCTTCTCACATTGAGGGGTTACGACCATAGAGGTACAGCCTCGGGTAGGGCCCCTGGGGATGGCACCTCTGGTAGGAGCCCTGGGGATGGCACCTCTGGTAGGAGCCCTGGGGATGGCACCTCTGGTAGGAGCCCTGGGGATGGCACCTCTGGTAGGAGCCCTGGGGATGGCACCTCTGGTAGGTTCCTGGGGATGGCACCTCTGGTAGGAGCCCTGGGGATGGCACCTCTGGTAGGAGCCCTGGGGATGGCACCTCTGGTAGGGCCCCTGGGGATGGCACCTCTGGTAGGAGCCCTGGGGATGGCACCTCTGGTAGGAGCCCTGGGGATGGCACCTCTGGTAGGGCCCCTGGGGGTACAGCCTCTGGTAGGGCCCCTGGGATTGGCACCTCTGGTAGGGCCCCTGAGGATGGCACCTCTGGTAGGGCCCCTGAGGGTGCAACATCTGGTAGGGCCCCTGGGGGTACAACCTCTGGTAGGGCCCCTGGGGTGGTACAACCTCTGGTAAGGGCCCTGGGGGTACAGCCTCTGGTAGGGCCCCTGGGATTGGCACCTCTGGTGGGGCCCCTGAGGATGGCACCTCTGGTAGGGCCCCTGGGGGTGCAACCTCTGGTAGGGCCCCTGGGGGTGCAACCTCTGGTAGGGCCCCTGGGGGTGCAACCTCTGGTAGAGCCCCTGGGGGTACAAACTCTGGTAGGGCCCCTGGGGGTACAACCTCTGGTAGGGCCCCAGGGATGGCACCTCTGGTAAGGGCCCTGGGGGTACAGCCTCTGGTAGGGCCCCTGGGGATGGCACCCATAGTAGGGCCCCTGGGGATGGCACCTCTGGTAGGGTTCCTGGGGATGGCACCTCTGGTAGGGCCCCTGGGGATGGCACCTCTGGTAAGGGCCCTGGGGATGGCACATCTGGTAGGGCCCCTGGGGATGGCACCCCTGGTACGACCCCTGGGGATGGCACCCCTGGTAGGGTCCCTGGGGATGGGACCTCTGGTAGGGCCCCTGAGGATGGTACCTCTGGTAGGGCCCCTGGGGATGGCACCTCTGGTAGGGCCCCTGAGGATGGTACCTCTGGTAGGGCCCCTGGGGATGGTACCTCTGGTTGGGCCCCTGGGGATGGCACCTCTGGTTGGGCCCCTGGGGATGGCACATCTGGTAGGGCCCGTGGGGATGGCACATCTGGTAGGGCCCCTGGGGATGGCACCTCTGGTAGGGCCGCTGAGGATGGCACCTCTGGTAGGGCCCCTGGGGGATGGCACCTCTGGTAGGGCCCCTGGGGGATGGCCCCTGTGGTAGGGCCCCAGGGGGTTGCACTTCTGGTAGGGTCCCTGGGGATGGCACCTCTGGTACGGCCCCTGGGGATGGCACCTCTGGTAGGGTCCCTGGGGATGGAACCTCTGGTAGGGCCCCTGGGAATGGCACCTCTGGTAGGGCCCCTGGGGATGGCACCTCTGGTAGGGCCCCTGGGGGATGGCCCCTGGGGATGGTACCTCTGGTAAGGCCCATAGGGGTACAATCTCTGGTAGGGCCCCTGGGGGTACAACTTCTGGTAGGGCCCCAGAGATGGCACCGCTGGTAGGGCCCCTGGGGATGGCATCCCTGGTAGGGCCCCTGGGGATGGCACCTCTGGTAGGGCCCCTGGGGATGGCACCTCTGGTAGGGCCCCTGGGGATGGCACCTCTGGTAGGGCCCCTGGAGATGGCACCTCTGGTAAGGCCCCTGGGGATGGTACCTCTGGTAGGGCCCCTGGGGATGACACCCCTGGTAGGGCCCCTGGGAGTACAACCTCTGGTAGGGCCCCTGGGGATGGCGCCTCTGGTAGGGCCCCTGGGGATGGCACCTCTGGTAGGGCCCGTGGGGATGGCTCCTCTGGTAGGGCCCCTGGGGATGGCACCTCTGGTAGGGCCCGTGGGGATGGCTCCTCTGGTAGGGCCCCTGGGGATGGCACCTCTGGTAGGGCCCCTGGAGATGGCACCTCTGGTAGGGCCCCTGGGGATGGTACCTCTGGTAGGGCCCCTGGGGATGACACCCCTGGTAGGGCCCCTGGGAGTACAACCTCTGGTAGGGCCCCTGGGGGTACAACCTCTGGTAGGGCCCCTGGGGGTACAACCTCTGGTAAGGGCCCTGGGGGTACAGACTCTGGTAGGGCCCCTGGGGATGGCACCCCTAGTAGGGCCCCTGGGGATGGCACCCCTAGTAGGGCCCCTGGGGATGGCACCTCTGGTAGGGCCCCTGGGGATGGCACCTCTGGTAAGGGCCCTGGGGGTACAGCCTCTAGTAGGGCCCCTGGGGATGGCAACTCTGGTAGGGCCCCTGGGGATGGCACCTCTGGTAGGGCCCCTGGGGGTACAGCCTCTGGTAGGGCCCCTGGGATTGGCACCTCTGGTAGGGCCCCTGAGGATGGCACCTCTGGTAGGGCCCCTGAGGGTGCAACATCTGGTAGGGCCCCTGGGGGTACAACCTCTGGTAGGGCCCCAGGGATGGCACCTCTGGTAAGGGCCCTGGGGGTACAGCCTCTGGTAGGGCCCCTGGGGATGGCACCCATAGTAGGGCCCCTGGGGATGGCACCTCTGGTAGGGCTCCTGGGGATGGCACCTCTGGTAGGGACCCTGGGGATGGCACCTCTGGTAAGGGCCCTGGGGATGGCACATCTGGTAGGACCCTGGGGATGGCACCCCTGGTACGATCCCTGGGGATGGCACCCCTGGTAGGGTCCCTGGGGATGGGACCTCTGGTAGGGCCCCTGAGGATGGTACCTCTGGTAGGGCCCCTGGGGATGGCACCTCTGGTAGGGCCCCTGGGGATGGTACCTCTGGTAGGGCCCCTGGGGATGGTACCTCTGGTTGGGCCCCTGGGGATGGCACCTCTGGTTGGGCCCCTGGGGATGGCACCCCTGGTAAGGCCCCTGGGGATGGCACCCCTGGTAGGGCCCCTGGGGATGGCACATCTGGTAGGGCCCCTGGGAGTACAACCTCTGGTAGGGCCCCTGGGGGTACAACCTCTGGTAGGGCCCCTGGGGGTACAACCTCTGGTAAGGGCCCTGGGGGTACAACTTCTGGTAGGGCCCCAGAGATGGCACCGCTGGTAGGGCCCCTGGGGATGGCATCCCTGGTAGGGCCCCTGGGGATGGCACCTCTGGTAGGGCCCCTGGGGATGGCACCTCTGGTAGGGCCCCTGGGGATGGCACCTCTGGTAGGGCCCCTGGAGATGGCACCTCTGGTAAGGCCCCTGGGGATGGTACCTCTGGTAGGGCCCCTGGGGATGACACCCCTGGTAGGGCCCCTGGGAGTACAACCTCTGGTAGGGCCCCTGGGGATGGCGCCTCTGGTAGGGCCCCTGGGGATGGCACCTCTGGTAGGGCCCGTGGGGATGGCTCCTCTGGTAGGGCCCCTGGGGACGGCACCTCTGGTAGGGCCCGTGGGGATGGCTCCTCTGGTAGGGCCCCTGGGGATGGCACCTCTGGTAGGGCCCCTGGAGATGGCACCTCTGGTAGGGCCCCTGGGGATGGTACCTCTGGTAGGGCCCCTGGGGATGACACCCCTGGTAGGGCCCCTGGGAGTACAACCTCTGGTAGGGCCCCTGGGGGTACAACCTCTGGTAGGGCCCCTGGGGGTACAACCTCTGGTAAGGGCCCTGGGGGTACAGACTCTGGTAGGGCCCCTGGGGATGGCACCCCTAGTAGGGCCCCTGGGGATGGCACCCCTAGTAGGGCCCCTGGGGATGGCACCTCTGGTAAGGGCCCTGGGGGTACAGCCTCTAGTAGGGCCCCTGGGGATGGCAACTCTGGTAGGGCCCCTGGGGATGGCACCTCTGGTAGGGCCCCTGGGGGTACAGCCTCTGGTAGGGCCCCTGGGATTGGCACCTCTGGTAGGGCCCCTGAGGATGGCACCTCTGGTAGGGCCCCTGAGGGTGCAACATCTGGTAGGGCCCCTGGGGGTACAACCTCTGGTAGGGCCCCAGGGATGGCACCTCTGGTAAGGGCCCTGGGGGTACAGCCTCTGGTAGGGCCCCTGGGGATGGCACCCATAGTAGGGCCCCTGGGGATGGCACCTCTGGTAGGGCTCCTGGGGATGGCACCTCTGGTAGGGACCCTGGGGATGGCACCTCTGGTAAGGGCCCTGGGGATGGCACATCTGGTAGGGCCCCTGGGGATGGCACCCCTGGTACGATCCCTGGGGATGGCACCCCTGGTAGGGTCCCTGGGGATGGGACCTCTGGTAGGGCCCCTGAGGATGGTACCTCTGGTAGGGCCCCTGGGGATGGCACCTCTGGTAGGGCCCCTGGGGATGGTACCTCTGGTAGGGCCCCTGGGGATGGTACCTCTGGTAGGGCCCCTGGGGATGGCACCTCTGGTAGGGCCCCTGGGGATGGCACCCCTGGTAAGGCCCCTGGGGATGGCACCCCTGGTAGGGCCCCTGGGGATGGCACATCTGGTAGGGCCCCTGGGGATGGCACATCTGGTAGGGCCCCTGGGGATGGCACCTCTGGTAGGGCCGCTGAGGATGGCACCTCTGGTAGGGCCCCTGGGGGATGGCACCTCTGGTAGGGCCCCTGGGGGATGGCCCCTGTGGTAGGGCCCCAGGGGGTTGCACATCTGGTAGGGTCCCTGGGGATGGCACCTCTGGTAGGGCCCCTGGGGATGGCACCTCTGGTAGGGTCCCTGGGGATGGAACCTCTGGTAGGGCCCCTGGGGATGGAACCTCTGGTAGGGCCCCTGGGGATGGCACCTCTGGTAGGGCCCCTGGGGGATGGCCCCTGGGGATGGTACCTCTGGTAGGGCCCATAGGGGTACAACTTCTGGTAGGGCCCCAGGGATGGCACCGCTGGTAGGGCCCCTGGGGATGGCACCCCTGGTAGGGCCCCTGGGAGTACAACCTCTGGTAGGGCCCCTGGGGATGGCACCTCTGGTAGGGCCCCTGGGGATGGCACCTCTGGTAGGGCCCCTGGGGATGGCGCCTCTGGTAGGGCCCCTGGGGATGGCACCTCTGGTAGGGCCCGTGGGGATGGCTCCTCTGGTAGGGCCCCTGGGGATGGCACCTCTGGTAGGGCCCCTGGAGATGGCACCTCTGGTAGGGCCCCTGGGGATGGTACCTCTGGTAGGGCCCCTGGGGATGACACCCCTGGTAGGGCCCCTGGGAGTACAACCTCTGGTAGGGCCCCTGGGGGTACAACCTCTGGTAGGGCCCCTGGGGGTACAACCTCTGGTAAGGGCCCTGGGGGTACAGACTCTGGTAGGGCCCCTGGGGATGGCACCCCTAGTAGGGCCCCTGGGGATGGCACCTCTGGTAGGGCTCCTGGGGATGGCACCTCTGGTAGGGCCCCTGGGGATGGCACCTCTGGTAAGGGCCCTGGGGGTACAGCCTCTAGTAGGGCCCCTGGGGATGGCAACTCTGGTAGGGCCCCTGGGGATGGCACCTCTGGTAGGGCCCCTGGGGGTACAGCCTCTGGTAGGGCCCCTGGGATGGCACCTCTGGTAGGGCCCCTGAGGATGGCACCTCTGGTAGGGCCCCTGAGGGTGCAACATCTGGTAGGGCCCCTGGGGATGGCAACTCTGGTAGGGCCCCTGGGGATGGCACCTCTGGTAGGGCCCCTGGGGGTACAGCCTCTGGTAGGGCCCCTGGGATTGGCACCTCTGGTAGGGCCCCTGAGGATGGCACCTCTGGTAGGGCCCCTGAGGGTGCAACATCTGGTAGGGCCCCTGGGGGTACAACCTCTGGTAGGGCCCCAGGGATGGCACCTCTGGTAAGGGCCCTGGGGGTACAGCCTCTGGTAGGGCCCCTGGGGATGGCACCCATAGTAGGGCCCCTGGGGATGGCACCTCTGGTAGGGCTCCTGGGGATGGCACCTCTGGTAGGGACCCTGGGGATGGCACCTCTGGTAGGGCCCTGGGGATGGCACATCTGGTAGGGCCCCTGGGGATGGCACCCCTGGTACGATCCCTGGGGATGGCACCCCTGGTAGGGTCCCTGGGGATGGGACCTCTGGTAGGGCCCCTGAGGATGGTACCTCTGGTAGGGCCCCTGGGGATGGCACCTCTGGTAGGGCCCCTGGGGATGGTACCTCTGGTAGGGCCCCTGGGGATGGTACCTCTGGTAGGGCCCCTGGGGATGGCACCCCTGGTAAGGCCCCTGGGGATGGCACCCCTGGTAAGGCCCCTGGGGATGGCACCCCTGGTAGGGCCCCTGGGGATGGCACATCTGGTAGGGCCCCTGGGGATGGCACATCTGGTAGGGCCCCTGGGGATGGCACCTCTGGTAGGGCCGCTGAGGATGGCACCTCTGGTAGGGCCCCTGGGGGATGGCACCTCTGGTAGGGCCCCTGGGGGATGGCCCCTGTGGTAGGGCCCCAGGGGGTTGCACATCTGGTAGGGTCCCTGGGGATGGCACCTCTGGTAGGGCCCCTGGGGATGGCACCTCTGGTAGGGTCCCTGGGGATGGAACCTCTGGTAGGGCCCCTGGGGATGGAACCTCTGGTAGGGCCCCTGGGGATGGCACCTCTGGTAGGGCCCCTGGGGGATGGCCCCTGGGGATGGTACCTCTGGTAGGGCCCATAGGGGTACAACTTCTGGTAGGGCCCCAGGGATGGCACCGCTGGTAGGGCCCCTGGGGATGGCATCCCTGGTAGGGCCCCTGGGGATGGCACCTCTGGTAGGGCCCCTGTGGATGGCACCTCTGGTAGGGCCCCTGGGGATGGCACCTCTGGTAGGGACCCTGGGGATGGCGCCTCTGGTAGGGCCCCTGGGGATGGCACCTCTGGTAGGGCCCGTGGGGATGGCTCCTCTGGTAGGGCCCCTGGGGATGGCTCCTCTGGTAGGGCCCCTGGGGATGGCACCTCTGGTAGGGCCCCTGGGGATGGTACCTCTGGTAGGGCCCCTGGGGATGACACCCCTGGTAGGGCCCCTGGGAGTACAACCTCTGGTAGGGCCCCTGGGGATGGCGCCTCTGGTAGGGCCCCTGGGGATGGCACCTCTGGTAGGGCCCCTGGGGATGGCACCTCTGGTAGGGCCCGTGGGGATGGCTCCTCTGGTAGGGCCCCTGGGGATGGCACCTCTGGTAGGGCCCCTGGGGATGGCACCTCTGGTAGGGCCCCTGGAGATGGCACCTCTGGTAGGGCCCCTGGGGATGGTACCTCTGGTAGGGCCCCTGGGGATGACACCCCTGGTAGGGCCCCTGGGAGTACAACCTCTGGTAGGGCCCCTGGGGGTACAACCTCTGGTAGGGCCCCTGGGGGTACAACCTCTGGTAGGGCCCCAGGGATGGCACCTCTGGTAAGGGCCCTGGGGGTACAGACTCTGGTAGGGCCCCTGGGGATGGCACCCCTAGTAGGGCCCCTGGGGATGGCACCTCTGGTAGGGCCCCTGGGGATGGCACCTCTGGTAAGGGCCCTGGGGGTACAGCCTCTGGTAGGGCCCCTGGGGATGGCAACTCTGGTAGGGCCCATAGGGGTACAATCTCTAGTAGGGCCCCTGGGGGTACAACTTCTGGTAGGGCCCCAGGGATGGCATCCCTGGTAGGGCCCCTGGGGATGGCATCCCTGGTAGGGCCCCTGGGGATGGCATCCCTGGTAGGGTCCCTGGGGATGGCACCTCTGGTAGGGCCCCTGGGGGTACAACCTCTGGTTGGGCCCCTGGGGGTACAACCTTTGGTAGGGCCCCAGGGATGGCACCCCTGGTAGGGCCCCTGGAGATGGTACCTCTGGTAGGGCCCCTGGGGATGGAACCATTGGTAGGGCCCCTGGGGATGGCACCTCTGGTAGGGCCCCTGGGGATGGCACCCCTGGTACGACCCCTGGGGATGGCACCTCTGGTAGGGCCCCTGGGGATGGCACCTCTGGTAGGGCCCCTGGGGATGGCACCCCTGGTAAGGCCCCTGGGGATGGTACCCCTGGTAGGGCCCCTGGCGATGGCACATCTGGTAGGGCCCCTGGGGATGGCACATCTGGTAGGGCCCGTGGGGATGGCACCTCTGGTAGGGCCGCTGAGGATGGCACCTCTGGTAGGGCCCCTGGGGGATGGCACCTCTGGTAGGGCCCCTAGGGGATGGCCCCTGTGGTAGGGCCCCAGGGGGATGCACATCTGTTAGATCCCTGGGGATGGCACCTCTGGTAGGGCCCCTGGGGATGGCACCTCTGGTAGGGCCCCTGGAGATGGTACCTCTGGTAGGGCCCCTGGGGATGGCACCTCTGGTAGGGCCCCTGGGGGATGGCACCTCTGGTAGGGCCCCTGGGGGATGGACCCTGTGGAAGGGCCCCTGGGGATGGCACCTCTGGTAGGGCCCCTGGGGATGGCACCTCTGGTAGGGCCCCTGGGGATGGCGCCTCTGGTAGGGCCCCTGGGGATGGCACCCCTGGTAGGGCCCCTGGGAGTACAACCTCTGGTAGGGCCCCTGGGGGTACAACCTCTGGTAGGGCCCCAGGGATGGCACCTCTGGTAAGGGCCCTGGGGGATGGCCCCTGTGGAAGGGCCCCTGGGGATGGCACCTCTGGTAGGGCCCCTGGGGATGGCACCTCTGGTAGGGCCCCTGGGGATGGCACCCCTAGTAGGGCCCCTGGGGATGGCACCCCTAGTAGGGCCCCTGGGGATGGCACCTCTGGTAGGAGCCCTGGGGATGGCACCTCTGGTAGGGCCCCTGGGGATGGCAACTCTGGTAGGTCCCATAGGGGTACAATCTCTGGTAGGGCCCCTGGGGGTACAACTTCTGGTAGGGCCCCAGGGATGGCACCGCTGGTAGGGCCCCTGGGGATGGCATACCTGGTAGGGCCCCTGGGGATGGCATCCCTGGTAGGGCCCCTGGGGATGGCACCTCTGGTAGGGCCCCTGGGGGTACAACCTCTGGTAGGGCCCCTGGGGGTACAACCTTTGGTAGGGCCCCAGGGATGGCACCCCTGGTAAGGCCCCTGGAGATGGTACCTCTGGTAGGGCCCCTGGGGATGGAACCATTGGTAGGGCCCCTGGGGATGGCACCTCTGGTAGGGCCCCTGGAGATGGTACCTCTGGTAGGGCCCCTGGAGATGCCACCTCTGGTAGGGCCCCTGGGGGATGGCACCTCTGGTAGGGCCCCTGGGGATGGCACCTCTGGTAGGGCCCCTGGGGATGGCACCTCTGGTAGGGCCCCTGGGGATAACACCCCTGGTAGGGCCCCTGGGGATGGTACCTCTGGTAGGGCCCCTGGGGATGACACCCCTGGTAGGGCCCCTGGGAGTACAACCTCTGGTAGGGCCCCTGGGGATGACACCCCTGGTAGGGTCCCTGGGGGTACAACCCCTGGGAATGGCACTTCTCACTATCATGTCCTGTTGGCCTGAGACACACCTGAGAAGGGTGTTTGAGTACCTCTCACTATCATGTCCTGTTGGCCTGAGACACACCTGAGAAGGGTGTTTGAGTACCTCTCACTATCATGTCCTGTTGGCCTGAGACGCACCTGAGAAGGGTGTTTGAGTACCTCTCACTATCATGTCCTGTTGGCCTGAGACACACCTGAGAAGGGTGTTTGAGTACCTCTCACTATCATGTCCTGTTGGCCTGAGACACCTGAGAAGGGTGTTTGAGTACCTCTCACTATCATGTCCTGTTGGCCTGAGACACACCTGAGAAGGGTGTTTGAGTACCTCTCACTACCATGTCCTGTTGGCCTGAGACACACCTGAGAAGGGTGTTTGAGTACCTCTCACTATCATGTCCTGTTGGCCTGAGACACCTGAGAAGGGTGTTTGAGTACCTCTCACTACCATGTCCTGTTGGCCTGAGACACACCTGAGAAGGGTGTTTGAGTACCTCTCACTATCATGTCCTGTTGGCCTGAGACACACCTGAGAAGAGTGTTTGAGTACCTCTCACTGTCATGTCCTGTTGGCCTGAGACACACCTGAGAAGGGTGTTTGAGTACCTCTCACTATCATGTCCTGTTGGCCTGAGACACACCTGAGAAGGGTGTTTGAGTACCTCTCACTATCATGTCCTGTTGGTCTGAGACACACCTGAGAAGGGTGTTTGAGTACCTCTCACTACCATGTCCTGTTGGCCTGAGACACACCTGAGAAGGGTGTTTGAGTACCTCTCACTATCATGTCCTGTTGGCCTGAAACACACCTGAGAAGGGTGTTTGAGTACCTCTCACTATCATGTCCTGTTGGCCTGAGACACACCTGAGAAGGGTGTTTGAGTACCTCTCACTACCATGTCCTGTTGGCCTGAGACACACCTGAGAAGGGTGTTTGAGTACCTCTCACTATCATGTCCTGTTGGCCTGAGACACACCTGAGAAGGGTGTTTGAGTACCTCTCACTATCATGTCCTGTTGGCCTGAGACACACCTGAGAAGGGTGTTTGAGTACCTCTCACTATCATGTCCTGTTGGCCTGAGACACACCTGAGAAGGGTGTTTGAGTACCTCTCACTATCATGTCCTGTTGGCCTGAGACACACCTGAGAAGGGTGTTTGAGTACCTCTCACTATCATGTCCTGTTGGCCTGAGACACACCTGAGAAGGGTGTTTGAGTACCTCTCACTATCATGTCCTGTTGGCCTGAGACACACCTGAGAAGGGTGTTTGAGTACCTCTCACTATCATGTCCTGTTGGCCTGAGACACACCTGAGAAGGGTGTTTGAGTACCTCTCACTATCATGTCCTGTTGGCCTGAGACACACCTGAGAAGGGTGTTTGAGTACCTCTCACTATCATGTCCTGTTGGCCTGAGACACACCTGAGAAGGGTGTTTGAGTACCTCTCACTATCATGTCCTGTTGGCCTGAGACACACCTGAGAAGGGTGTTTGAGTACCTCTCACTATCATGTCCTGTTGGCCTGAGACACCTGAGAAGGGTGTTTGAGTACCTCTCACTATCATGTCCTGTTGGCCTGAGACACACCTGAGAAGGGTGTTTGAGTACCTCTCACTATCATGTCCTGTTGGCCTGAGACACACCTGAGAAGGGTGTTTGAGTACCTCTCACTATCATGTCCTGTTGGCCTGAGACACACCTGAGAAGGGTGTTTGAGTACCTCTCACTATCATGTCCTGTTGGCCTGAGACACACCTGAGAAGGGTGTTTGAGTACCTCTCACTATCATGTCCTGTTGGTCTGAGACGGGTGTTTGAGTACCTCTCACTATCATGTCCTGTTGGCCTGAGACACACCTGAGAAGGGTGTTTGAGTACCTCTCACTATCATGTCCTGTTGGCCTGAGACACACCTGAGAAGGGTGTTTGAGTACCTCTCACTATCATGTCCTGTTGGCCTGAGACACACCTGAGAAGGGTGTTTGAGTACCTCTCACTATCATGTCCTGTTGGCCTGAGACGCACCTGAGAAGGGTGTTTGAGTACCTCTCACTATCATGTCCTGTTGGCCTGAGACACACCTGAGAAGGGTGTTTGAGTACCTCTCACTATCATGTCCTGTTGGCCTGAGACACACCTGAGAAGGGTGTTTGAGTACCTCTCACTATCATGTCCTGTTGGCCTGAGACACACCTGAGAAGGGTGTTTGAGTACCTCTCACTATCATGTCCTGTTGGTCTGAGACGGGTGTTTGAGTACCTCTCACTATCATGTCCTGTTGGTCTGAGACACACCTGAGAAGGGTGTTTGAGTACCTCTCACTATCATGTCCTGTTGGTCTGAGACACACCTGAGAAGGGTGTTTGAGTACCTCTCACTATCATGTCCTGTTGGTCTGAGACACACCTGAGAAGGGTGTTTGAGTACCTCTCACTATCATGTCCTGTTGGTCTGAGACGGGTGTTTGAGTACCTCTCACTATCATGTCCTGTTGGTCTGAGACACACCTGAGAAGGGTGTTTGAGTACCTCTCACTATCATGTCCTGTTGGTCTGAGACACACCTGAGAAGGGTGTTTGAGTACCTCTCACTATCATGTCCTGTTGGCCTGAGACACACCTGAGAAGGGTGTTTGAGTACCTCTCACTATCATGTCCTGTTGGCCTGAGACACACCTGAGAAGGGTGTTTGAGTACCTCTCACTATCATGTCCTGTTGGCCTGAGACACACCTGAGAAGGGTGTTTGAGTACCTCTCACTATCATGTCCTGTTGGTCTGAGACACACCTGAGACGGGTGTTTGAGTACCTCTCACTATCATGTCCTGTTGGTCTGAGACACACCTGAGACGGGTGTTTGAGTACCTCTCACTATCATGTCCTGTTGGCCTGAGACACACCTGAGAAGGGTGTTTGAGTACCTCTCACTATCATGTCCTGTTGGTCTGAGACACACCTGAGACGGGTGTTTGAGTACCTCTCACTATCATGTCCTGTTGGTCTGAGACGGGTGTTTGAGTACCTCTCACTATCATGTCCTGAGACACACCTGAGAAGGGTGTTTGAGTACCTCTCACTATCATGTCCTGTTGGCCTGAGACACACCTGAGAAGGGTGTTTGAGTACCTCTCACTATCATGTCCTGTTGGCCTGAGACACACCTGAGAAGGGTGTTTGAGTACCTCTCACTATCATGTCCTGTTGGTCTGAGACACACCTGAGAAGGGTGTTTGAGTACCTCTCACTATCATGTCCTGTTGGTCTGAGACACACCTGAGACGGGTGTTTGAGTACCTCTCACTATCATGTCCTGTTGGTCTGAGACACACCTGAGACGGGTGTTTGAGTACCTCTCACTATCATGTCCTGTTGGCCTGAGACACACCTGAGAAGGGTGTTTGAGTACCTCTCACTATCATGTCCTGTTGGTCTGAGACGGGTGTTTGAGTACCTCTCACTATCATGTCCTGTTGGTCTGAGACGGGTGTTTGAGTACCTCTCACTATCATGTCCTGAGACACACCTGAGAAGGGTGTTTGAGTACCTCTCACTATCATGTCCTGTTGGCCTGAGACACACCTGAGAAGGGTGTTTGAGTACCTCTCACTACCATGTCCTGTTGGCCTGAGACACACCTGAGAAGGGTGTTTGAGTACCTCTCACTATCATGTCCTGTTGGCCTGAGACACACCTGAGAAGGGTGTTTGAGTACCTCTCACTATCATGTCCTGTTGTACACATGTTCTACAATATTGGGGTTGTAATAAAGTATTCAGCAATAGTTTAAATACTTATATCTCATTCTGTAAGATATTTATGTTTGGGGAACACCATGGCCAAGTGTATACAGTTATACTGCCCTTTAATTGGTCACTTAATACTAGGGTTTACTTCTTAACTTAGGGTCGCTGCCACCAGACCGCAGGACAGTATGTGTAGTTGTTCTTTGGGGAGCTGGCAAAGAAGTCTAGCAGTGTGAGTTTAATCTAGCAGTGTGAGTTTAATCTAGCAGTGTGAGTTTAGTCTAGCAGTATGAGTTCAGTATAGCAGTGTGAGTTTCGTATAGCAGTGTGAGTTTAGTATAGCAGTGTGAGTTTAGTCTAGCAGTGAGTTTAGTCTAGCAGTGTGAGTTTATTCTAGCAGTGTGAGTTTAGTCTTGCAGTGTGAGTTTAGTCTAGCAGTGTGCCTTTAGTCTAGCAGTGTGAGTTTAGTCTGGCAGTGTGAGTTTGGTCTAGCAGTGTGAGTATAGTCTAGCAGTGTGAGTTTAGTCTTGCAGTGTGAGTTTAGTCTAGCAGTGTGCCTTTAGTCTAGCAGTATGAGTTTAGTATAGCAGTGTGAGTTTATTCTAGCAGTGTGAGTTTAGTCTTGCAGTGTGAGTTTAGTATAGCAGTGTGAGTTTATTCTAGCAGTGTGAGTTTAGTCTTGCAGTGTGAGTTTAGTCTTGCAGTGTGAGTTTAGTCTAGCAGTATGAGTTTAGTCTAGCAGTGTGAGTTTAGTCTAGCAGTGTGAGTTTAGTCTAGCAGTGTGAGTTTAGTCTAGCAGTGTGAGTTTAGTCTAGTAGTGTGAGTTTAGTCTTGCAGTGTGAGTTTAGTCTTGCAGTGTGAGTTTAGTCTAGCAGTGTGAGTTTAGTCTAGCAGTGTGAGTTTAGTCTAGCAGTGTGAGTTTAGTCTAGCAGTGTGAGTTTAGTTTAGCAGTGTGAGTTTAGTCTAGTAGTGTGAGTTTAGTCTAGCAGTATGAGTTTAGTCTGGCAGTGTGAGTTTAGTCTAGCAGTGTGAGTTTAGTCTAGCAGTGTGAGTTTAGTCTGGCAGTGTGAGTTTAGTCTAGCAGTGTGAGTTTAGTCTAGCAGTGTGAGTTTAGTCTAGCAGTGTGAGTTTAGTCTTGCAGTGTGAGTTTAGTCTAGCAGTGTGAGTTTAGTCTAGCAGTGTGAGTTTAGTCTAGCAGTGTGAGTTTAGTCTAGCAGTGTGAGTTTAGTCTAGCAGTGTGAGTTTAGTCTAGTAGTGTGAGTTTGTGTTTTTCATTAATCAAAGTTGAGGGTGGAAGGAAGGGTGAAACACCAACCAGTAGTTTTAACTCATTATTTTAGACATAATAAAAATACTGCCCTCTGTGACAATACAAAAATAGTTGACCTTCCCCAAGCAATTAAGGTCCCAGCACCACACAAACATAACTGACCTTCTCCCATAAATGAAGGTCTCTTCTTCTCCATACAAAATAACTGACCTTAATACTATCAGTACACACACTTAACATTATATACACAGAAACTGGTATAATACAACATACAACAGTACCTTGAGTTCTCCCTTAATACTATCAGTACACACACTTAACATTATATACACAGAAACTGGTATAATACAACATACAACAGTACCTTGAGTTCTCCCTTAATACTATCAGTACACACTTAACATTATATACACATGCACTGGTATAATACAACATACAACAGTACCTTGAGTTCTCCCTTAATACTATCAGTACACACACTTAACATTATATACACACACACTGGTATAATACAACATACAACAGTACCTTGAGTTCTCCCTTAATACTATCAGTACACACACTTAACATTATATACACAGACACTGGTATAATACAACATACAAATTACCCCTTCAGAGTGTTTACTGTGACACTACCCAATAGAAAACTTAGATACTCCCTTAGTGCGGTGAGTGTGAACGTTATGCAGCTGTAATAAGAGTCACAAGAGATTATAGGGACCTGTACTAATGTATGCAGTACACAGTATTTACATAAAACTCTATATTCATGTCCACAAAATTAATGCCATTCTTGTAGAAATCATTTTTTTAAATACCATTGTTAGATAAACACATGCCAGTACTATTAGGAAAAGTTGTATATAAGAACAGCAAATATCTAAATACTGTACAGCGATCCCTCGGTTAACGAACGCCTCGGTTCCCGAATTACCTTCCATAATTTTCAATTCGGTTTACGAAAAAAATTCGGTTAACGAATTCCTTACGAATTCTTCTCAACATGTTTTCTCTTGCTCACCAGCTGGAATATTAGTCCGCCAATACAGTAATCAGTTCTAGGGCTTAAATTCGTTCCCATTTGAGTAAATATCAAGAAGGTCGTACTATTCAATAATTTTAAAAGTTTTATATTAAAATTTTTAGTCATTTTAGCAATTAGTGAACATAATTGAAGTACAGGAAACTAGTTTTTAGTGAACCCAAACAGCCACTTGACTCACCCAGCAGGTGTCAGTTTGTGTCTCTTCTCAGTGGAGGGAACATCTTGCTTGAGACTCTCTTGAACATAAACTATTTTACTATATTTTACATTTTTACAGTACAATTATTGGTCATTCTCAAATTTATTTTACATATTGACAATATATAGAGCAGTGCAGTGTTGATTTAAAGAAAATAATCTTGAATTACACCAAGTGAACTTAAAATTTTATGGGTGAAATGGTGCCATGGGGTGACTTCTCTTCCACCCCCCACTTCCTTCTCTTCTCCCTTCTCCTCCTTCCCCACTTCTAATTCCCATCATCATCAACCAGGAGCCTTCTACATGCACACCTCAAAGTAAGTGTACTTTACTGCATTTATTTTTAGCTCGTATGTAATTTTTGGTTAGCTGGAACCAATTACCCAAAATCCCATTGAAACAATGGTTTCGTTTAACGAAATATTCGGTTAACGAACGACCTTCTGGAACGAATTGTGTTCGTTAACCGAGGGACCACTGTATGTTAATTTAACCAAGTCTTCTGCTTAACATGATCAAAAAACAAATTTTAACCCAGAGTTTGGTATTTCAGCATTGGCTACTTTAAGAAAATGACTGCCCAAGGATGAATTGATATATAACCAAGAAGAGTTACCTAACTAAGGCACAAGATGCTAACTGAACAATATATTAAACATGATATTATATACAGTTAAGAGGTGTTAAAGTTCATCTGCCCCATAACACCAGCTACTATATATGAACCCTAACCATTATTTACCAGACAATGGTACCATATATCTGTAAGTGATGAAAGAATATATTTAAAACATGAATCAAAACTACCAACCATTTTAGTCAAGATAAAATATCAAAATATCTCGTCAGAGTTGAGCAAAACTTATCAAATATTTACGTACAATTTCAACAGAGATTGAAGAGTTTGCGTGAGATAATGACAACACCTTGACTATAACAAATGGTCTACCACCTCTGTACTACTTTACCAAGATGATTTACTACCTGCGTTAATGTACGTACTTGTGATAAAACTTACGTCGCGTGTAAATAAAGACAGACGTACACAGTTGACACAACTATTGATGCACAAATTATAGTAAATGAGAGTTCATCTCTGTTCAACACAACTTATCCAGTAAAGGTGAAATTTTAAGCCCATAGACGATAAGTTTAACCTTTGTTCACTACTGTACTGTAAATAACATTATTAAAAAGGCTGATGAAACAAAATGGAGTATTATTATGAGTGATATTTAACCAACACCAAATGTCTACACTAAGGCCATGGTAGAAGTAATTTACATCTTAAGAGCAGATAACTTGTGTTTAATATCTATAAAAGTGGCATTTGTCACTTGTCTTTATTTCTGCTACAGTCATAGAGTTTGTTCAAGTGGATTTATATTGATGTATATCACTGTATTCAAGTTTGTGTGTCACATTTACCTTCTGTTAAAGTCATTCAAACATTTATTGAATTCTGTTTTTTTCATGCACAAGTTTATGACGTTTGAGATGACCACTGTGGGAGAAACATTTCCCACATTCCTCACATTCAAACTCCTTCACACCACTGTGTCCAAGAATGTGTGTCTTGAGATTACTCTTCCGGGAGAAACATTTCCCACATTCCTCACATTCAAACTCCTTCACACCACTGTGTCCAAGAATGTGTGTCTTGAGATTATTCTTCTGGGAGAAACATTTCCCACATTCCTCACATTCAAACTCCTTCACACCATTGTGTCCAAGAATGTGTCTGTTGAGAGTACTCTTGTGGGAGAAACATTTCCCACATTCCTCACATTCAAACTCCTTCACACCACTGTGTCCAAGAATGTGAGTCTTGAGAGTACCCTTCAGGGAGAAACATTTCCCACATTCCTCACATTCAAACTCCTTCACACCATTGTGTACAAGAATGTGTGACTTGAGATGACTCTTCCGGGAGAAACATTTCCCACATTCCTTACATTCAAACTCCTTCACACCATTGTGTCCAAGAATGTGTCTGTTGAGAGTACTCTTGTGGGAGAAACATTTCCCACATTCCTCACATTCAAACTCCTTCACACCACTGTGTCCAAGAATGTGAGTCTTGAGAGTACCCTTCAGGGAGAAACATTTCCCACATTCCTCACATTCAAACTCCTTCACACCATTGTGTCCAAGAATGTGTGTCTTGAGAGTACTCTTGTGGGAGAAACATTTCCCACATTCCTCACATTCAAACTCCTTCACACCACTGTGTCCAAGAATGTGAGTCTTGAGAGTACCCTTCAGGGAGAAACATTTCCCACATTCCTCACATTCAAACTCCTTCACACCATTGTGTACAAGAATGTGTGTCTTGAGATTACTCTTGTGGGAGAAACATTTCCCACATTCCTCACATTCAAACTCCTTCACACCATTGTGTACAAGAATGTGTGACTTGAGATTACTCTTCTTGGAGAAACATTTTCCACATTCCTCACATTCAAACTCCTTCACACCATTGTGTACAAGTAAATGTTGCTGAAGAGTAGACTTGAAGCCAAACTGTTTGCCACATTCCTCACAGGAGAACTTTTTATCTCTGCTTGACATTGTGAACTTCTACTTAGTTACACTTGGTCTTGAGACGTGACATCACAGTATCTGAAACAAAACATTTTGCCTTAGACGATATTCTTATAAAAGTACAATTTATAAATGAAAACTACAAGTGACTAAATCAATTTGTGTAAAATAAGAGTAAAAATAAAATAAAAATATAAAATAAAAAGGTTATATTAATGTACACCGCAAAGATGCTGGACAACCAGCTTCTTGAAGTGAGACAGATTGTATGAGTATGGAAACACAGAAGAAGGCAGAGCATTGAACAGTGTGAGTAAAGAAGGATGTACTATAATGGGTTATTATAGTGTGACCCACATCCACACAGACACAGTTTGGCTGTGTGAGTACAGAAGGATGTACTATAATGGGTTATTATAGTGTGACCCACACAGACACAGTTTGGCTGTGTGAGTAAAGAAGGATGTACTATAACGGGTTATTATAGTGTGACCCACATCCACACAGACACAGTTTGGCTGTGTGAGTAAAGAAGGATGTACTATAATGGGTTATTATAGTGTGACCCACACTGTGGGCAAGACACCAGCCCACGGTGCAGCCCGTTAAAGTACCTGTAAAAGAGAGAGAGAGTGAAGCAACATTGTGGTGAAGAGAAGAGAGATTATCAACTAAAGGAGGAGAGTTAATAAGCCTTTGATTCCAGCCTCTCTAACAGTTGAAGAGCCACCCCAGATATGAGAGCAGTACTCCAAGTAAGGACCAATTAATCCCTTATATACTTGAACCAACAGCTGAAGTAACAGTGACTCACCTCATCTAATAATATTAAAAAATTAATATCTCGGTTATCATTAATTTCCGGCAGAAATATTATAGAAGAAAAAGGTCTTAGAATTGTCTAAACATTACAAAAAACATATTAATAACAGGGAGAGAAATAACAGTGTAAGATTGATAATTCACCAAAGAAAATAATCTTAATATGGTGGTCGAGGCAACATGCAACTTGTGTCTGCAATAACCAGACTGTCTGGCCCATTAAACTGGGCCTAGATCACCGGGCCTATATCACCGGGCCTAGATCACTGGGCCTAGATCACCGGGCCTATATCACTGGGTCTAGTTCACCGGGCCTAGATCACCGGGCCTAGATCACCGGGCCTTGTTCACTGGGCCTTGTTCACTGGGCCTAGATCACTGGGCCTAGATCACCGGGCCTAGATCACCGGGCCTAGATCACCAGGCCTAGATCACTGGGCCTAGATCACTGGGCCTAGATCACCGGGCCTAGATCACCGGGCCTAGATCACCGGGCCTAGATCACCGGGCCTAGATCACCGGGCCTAGATCACCGGGCCTAGATCACTGGGCCTAGATCACCGGGCCTAGATCACCGGGCCTAGATCACTGGGCCTAGATCACCGGGCCTAGATCACCGGGCCTAGATCACCGGGCCTAGATCACCGGGCCAAGTCACCAACAGGTCTGCCTCCCTGCCACAAAACATTTACCTCAGGCAGCTGTTGTTGTTCACCTCAGGCAGCTGTTGTGGTTCACCTCAGGCAGCTGTTGTTGTTCACCTCAGGCAGCTGTTGTGGTTCACCTCAGGCAGCTGTTGTGGTTCACCTCAGGCAGCTGTTGTGGTTCACCTCAGGCAGCTGTTGTTGTTCACCTCAGGCAGCTGTTGTGGTTCACCTCAGGCAGCTGTTGTGGTTCACCTCAGGCAGCTGTTGTTGTTGTTCACCTCAGGCAGCTGTTGTGGTTCACCTCAGGCAGCTGTTGTGGTTCACCTCAGGCAGCTGTTGTGGTTCACCTCAGGCAGCTGTTGTTGTTCACCTCAGGCAGCTGTTGTTGTTCACCTCAGGCAGCTGTTGTGGTTCACCTCAGGCAGCTGTTGTTGTTCACCTCAGGCAGCTGTTGTGGTTCACCTCAGGCAGCTGTTGTGGTTCACCTCAGGCAGCTGTTGTGGTTCACCTCAGGCAGCTGTTGTGGTTCACCTCAGGCAGCTGTTGTTGTTCACCTCAGGCAGCTGTTGTGGTTCACCTCAGGCAGCTGTTGTGGTTCACCTCAGGCAGCTGTTGTGGTTCACCTCAGGCAGCTGTTGTTGTTCACCTCAGGCAGCTGTTGTTGTTCACCTCAGGCAGCTGTTGTGGTTCACCTCAGGCAGCTGTTGTGGTTCACCTCAGGCAGCTGTTGTGGTTCACCTCAGGCAGCTGTTGTGGTTCACCTCAGGCAGCTGTTGTGGTTCACCTCAGGCAGCTGTTGTGGTTCACCTCAGGCAGCTGTTGTGGTTCACCTCAGGCAGCTGTTGTGGTTCACCTCAGGCAGCTGTTGTGGTTCACCTCAGGCAGCTGTTGTGGTTCACCTCAGGCAGCTGTTGTGGTTCACCTCAGGCAGCTGTTGTGGTTCACCTCAGGCAGCTGTTGTGGTTCACCTCAGGCAGCTGTTGTGGTTCACCTCAGGGCTGACCGACCCTCAGTCAGGGTTTACACCAGCCAATAGTTTTAACTTATATTTATTATTTAAACCACATAACAATGATATAATTACTATATAATATTATTAATTATTTTAAACTAATTACTATATAATATTATTAATTATTTTAAACTGTAAACTTTGTCACTGTTGTTTAATAATAATAATGACTTAATAATTTTATATAAGGTCTCTCTCAACACAATATATTTCAAGTCACTAAATTAACAGAGAATAATACACATCTATTTGTTATATACATCTATGATTAATAGAATGTTAAAGAACTCTTGTTAAGACTAGGTGGGCTAGTTAGCTTGTTAACCAGCTCCTCTTGATGTAATTGTCAATATTGAATTTGAATTAAGAGAAAAGAGTTTCACTCCAACTCGGCCCAAGTGTCCAAGTAAGGACTGAGTAGTGCCCCTTGAGATGATGATACTGTACACCTCTATTAGGTCACCCTTCTGAACTGGCTCTCTGTTATGTTCTGTTGGCATGTACTGGCTCTGTTACGTACTGTTGGCACTGTGGGCATGTACTGGCTCTCTGTTAGGTACTGTTGGCACTGTGGGCATGTATTGGCTCCCTGTTATGTACTGTTGGCACTGTGGGCATGTATTGGCTCTGTTACATACTGTTGGCACTGTGGGCATGTACTGGCTCTCTGTTATGTACTGTTGACACTGTGGGCATGTACTGGCTCTCTGTTACATACTGTTAGCACTGTTGGCATGTACTGGCTCTGTTACATACTGTTGGCAACTGGAGGCATGTACTGGTTCTGTTATGTACTGTTGGCAACTGTAGGCATGTACTGGCTCTGTTACATACTGTTGGCACTGTGGGCATGTACTGGCACCAGCCTATTTGCCACCCTTAGCAGGACTGTAGCTGGCGCCCCCACTTCACGATTGGGTTTGCTTGGTTATGCTTCTATACAACAAGATTTAGAGAACTCGGGAAGCTCACTGCCCAAGTCTTTAACACTGGAAGCTCCCCATCAGGGTCCTATGTACACCTTTAGTTGTGATGATTTGTTTTAATACTTGACTGAGAACAAGTCCGTGTTGTTACTCCTCACACACATGGAGGTTTGCAGCCTCTGGTCAACAACATTTGACGCCGAGTTATTTTTGTTAATGTTGCCACATTTTTACAATAAATTGATGGAGAAAGTGTTGAATGTTACTCTGCCTTACTCTTACCAACAGTTCTTAATAAAGCTTTTCTTTCACTAACAGATACCTTGCATAATGGTCATGTAGTACTGTACAGTTGTATGAAACATTGTAGGGGGCAGTTAACAGTATAATCAGGGAGATGACTACATAATACTGTACACTGTGTCAATGCTTATTTATCAATGTTATATCACTACTGTTAGACCTATGGTAAAAATAAGGCTGTGTTACGTTACGTTTTTTCTCCACTTTTCATATCTGATGCTTAAGTTGTGCTGTGTAATGCTTCATGTACTCAGTAAACTAGTTCACAGGTGTTCCTTAATGTACTAAAATATTGTTCCTGGAAATACTTAAATTAAGTTGAAGTAATTTATATATTGGGGTTATGTTTCTGTGAGGGAAGTTGTTTACATTGACAAACACAACAAAATGGGATTTGTTTGTTTGTTTGCTTCTATAGTGTAGACATTTGTTGAAACTTGTTTATCATGTACTGTATATTATGGGATATCTGTACTGTATATAGGCAGTGTACTGTACTGTAGGTACGGTATATTATTTAATATATTAGAACAGAGTTGTAATAATTCATCATTCCAGGATGATGACTTGAAGATGGAGGAAATGATGACCACAAGAGTTCTTCTGGTGACCTGACTCATGATGCACCAGAGACACAAGTCAGGTTAGGTACAGTACAGGTCATCTATCATTGTGGTTTCTTCACTAAACTCATGACAAAGTACAGTAATTGTAACCCATAGACTGCCTTGTCTAGTTAACTCTTCTAAGTGTAAATATTAATAAAGTATTAGTACTGTACAATACTCGGGATGCACCAATTAATTGATATCAGCTACAGATAATATCAACATTTTGCTGAATAATCAGTATCTGTAAACAAAGTATTAGTTGACGCCAGTTTGCTGTCTGTTTTGGGTTAATAAATTACTCGAGCATTTTTATTATCGGCAAAATACAGTAATTACGGAAACCAGTTACTGTCGTCCGTTCACACATTATGGGAAGGTCACACTTGGCCGCCGATCAGAGTGTTTTATTGGATAACATGGCAGTGTCCTCTGTGGAAGTCTGTCTATAGCACTTCATTGTAAGGTAATGGATATACTGTATTATCAGGCCAGACAAAGTAGCTTTTGTTTAATCTGATGAGAAAAATAATCTGGTAAACACTGATGAGAAAGGTTGTTTTATATACTGTAGCATCGTTAGAGTAAACTCCCAACAAAAAGTATTGGTGCTTACTGTAGTGTGAACAATTTGAGACCAGTGACGATAGGTATTGGGAAAGGTGAGTTGTTCCAGCCGTATGTTGGCAGCCCTAATTGTCAGCCATATGGCAACACCTAGTGGAGGGGAGGGGTTATGAGGATACACTTACCAACCTTCCCCACATATCACAGTGTATACGTATCGTTTTATAACTCATCGATCTCACTCTGCACCGATACTTCAAGGTGTGAGTGTACATTATATATTTTATTGACCAATATTACCCAAATTAGAACTAAGAACGACCTGCTACAGTGCTAGCATAATTCTTATAATGAACGACATACGTTGTTGAGACTGGATAAGAGTTTTTACAACAAATTTAGTCAAAATGATAAATAACACAATTTAAATCCAATTTTATTAAAGAATGAGTAAATAATGAATGTGTAACCCGGAATTCATTGATGAGGAATATAAATATATCTATAATATTGGCTCAAACCTTAAGTAGCCTACATCTTTCATAGCCAAATGCCTGAACATTACTGAGAAATCTTTCTACAGAACTGATCCCAAGCCCACTCATGACCATAAGAATCTCTTAGTATTACCATTCCACAAAAATTTCTCTCAAATTCCTTTACAACTAAAAACCTGGAACGTCAATGTGGCATTTAAAAACTTATGCACTGTTGAACAAATGTTAATCAAGAACTCCCCCAACAACACAATTGGTTGCATTTATAAGGTTCCTTGCAAGGAATGTAATATGTTTTACTGAGGCCAGACAGGTAAAGATCTTGTAACTAAACTTAAACAACATAAATACAGTGTTAGGACAGGCCAGGAATCCAATGCTCTGTTTGTTCATTTGAGGGATAACAAGCATTGCATTGACTGGGATATATATATATATATATATATACACAGTGATCCCTCTGTTAACAAACTCAATCCGTTCCAGAAGGTCGTTCGTTAACCGAAACCATTGTTTCAATGGGTTTTTGGGTAATTGGTTCCAGCTCACCGAAAATTTCCTAAATTCAACAAAAATGGTAGAAAAGTTTACTTACTTTGAGGTGTGTATGTAGAAGGCTCCTGGATGATGATGATGGGATTTAGAATGGGGGTGGAGGAGAAGGAAGAAGAGAAGGCATTGGGGTGGAAGAGAAGTCACCCCATGGCGCCATTTCACCCATAAAATTTTAGCTCTCTTGGTGCAATTCAAGATTATTTTCTTTAAATCAACACTGCAATGCATTATATATTGTCAATATGTAAAATATATTTCAAAATGACCAATAATTTGCTTGGAAACACAGAAAAAAAGCATTTAGTTGAAGAGAGTCTCAAGCAAGATGTTACCTCCAGTGAAAACAGAGAGACTAACGCCTGTTTGCTGTGTTAAGAGGCTGGATGCCGCGCATTAAACTAGTCACTTTACCTTCAATTATGTTCAATAATTGTTAAAATGACTAAAAAATTGAATATTAAACTTTTAAAATTATTGAATAGTATAAACTTCTTGATATTTACAAAAATAGTAAGGAACTTAAGCCCTAGAACCGATTAATGTATTGGCGGACTGATACTAAAGCTGGTTGCCCGGTCAGTGCAAGCGAAAACATGTTGAGGTCGGTTCGTAAGAACTTCGTTAACCGAATTGAAGATCCTTATGGAAGGCAGTTCGTTAACCGAAATATCATTAACCGAGGGGTCACTGTGTGTATATATATATATATATATATATATATATATATATATATATATATATATATATATATATATATATATTGATAAAATCACACGGGAAAATGGAAACAACGGAGCACCTTAGCTTTCGTCTTTATTCAAGACATCTTCAGAGGCAACTGAAGATGTCTTGAATAAAGACGAAAGCTTAGGTGCTCCGTTGTTTCCATTTTCCCGTGTGATTTTATCAAGATTTATATTATCCACGTTTTCATTGTGGATTTACATGATATATATATATATATCTATATATATATATATATATATATATATATATATATATATATATACTGTATATGTAACCGGTCGGAATTTACTGGACTTTATTTTCTCACTTGACTTGGGGTTTATTAAAGATTACAGGTGGTAATGGCAGTGGAAGCGCCCCTTAGTGAGAAATCCCGAACCAGCACAAGAGCCCTTAAATTTACTAACAAAATGAATTGTCCGTGACACGTGGAAGGATAGCGTCTGTGACTGGCATGAATGAGACACACTGTAAAATTTAGCCACTTCTATTCCCTCCAACACTACAAACACAATCAAATAATGGTACACCAATATGCGCACCTCTTAACTTGAACTTAAAACACTACTCTGGGGAATAAAAGTCATACCTGATATAGAAATTATTAGAAACTCAGACAACAATAAATTTAAAGTATTAAGAAATGTTACTTGCACACATGAACAGGCCTTAAGGGCTTTCACAAAATAATATCCACCACTGCGGAAGTGGTATAAAAATAAGAAATTATTAATTCCACCATGAATAGGCCTTAAGGGCACTCAATATAATTATGTTACACCAACAGAAGCAGGCCTTAAGGGTTTTCAACAAAATAATATCAATCACTGAGAAAATGGTATTAAAAAATGAGAAATTAATAACTCTACAATGAATAGGCCTAAAGGGCACTCAATATAATTATATTACCCCAACAGATGCAGGCCTCCTAACCTAACTTAAACACTACTCTGGGGAACAAAGGTTATATCTGAGATTGAGATTATAAAGAAATATTAAATGCACACAGCATACAATAGTAACTGAAAAAATAGTATTAACTACACACAAAAATATTGTTACTATTATTAAGACGCTACTGAGTCCAATACCCGTGAACCATGCTCCCTAACCTAACACAGACCGTGAACCATGCTCCCTAACCTACACACAACAGACCGTGAACCATGCTCCCTAACCTAACACACACACAGACCGTGAACCATGCTCCCTAACCTAACACACACACAGATCCCACCTGCACTCCGTAGTCGTTTAAGGCACCACCAACAGGCACCAGTAGTTTAAGGCCCAAATGAGCCTCTCTCCACCTTGGAAAGTGTACCTCTAAACCCCACTGACTCTTGACCCCAGTGTGAGGCCCTGTGTCACTCAGCTGGCCTCACCATACCCCCAGTGTGAGGCCCTGTGTCACTCAGCTGGCCTCACCATACCCCCAGTGTGAGGCCCTGTGTCACTCAGCTGGCCTCACCATACCCCCAGTGTGAGGCCCTGTGTCACTCAGCTGGCCTCACCATACCCCAGTGTGAGGCCCTGTGTCACTCAGCTGGCCTCACCATACCCCAGTGTGAGGCCCTGTGTCACTCAGCTGGCCTCACCATACCCCAGTGTGAGGCCCTGTGTCACTCAACTGGCCTCACCATACCCCCAGTGTGAGGCCCTGTGTCACTCAGCTGGCCTCACCATACCCCAGTGTGAGGCCCTGTGTCACTCAGCTGGCCTCACCATACCCCCAGTGTGAGGCCCTGTGTCACTCAGCTGGCCTCACCATACCTCCAGTGTGAGGCCCTGTGTCACTCAGCTGGCCTCACCATACCCCCAGTGTGAGGCCCTGTGTCACTCAGCTGGCCTCACCATACCCCCAGTGTGAGGCCCTGTGTCACTCAACTGGCCTCACCATACCCCCAGTGTGAGGCCCTGTGTCACTCAGCTGGCCTCACCATACCCCCAGTGTGAGGCCCTGTGTCACTCAGCTGGCCTCACCATACCCCCAGTGTGAGGCCCTGTGTCACTCAACTGGCCTCACCATACCCCCAGTGTGAGGCCCTGTGTCACTCAGCTGGCCTCACCATACCCCCAGTGTGAGGCCCTGTGTCACTCAACTGGCCTCACCATACCCCCAGTGTGAGGCCCTGTGTCACTCAACTGGCCTCACCATACCCCCAGTGTGAGGCCCTGTGTCACTCAGCTGGCCTCACCATACCTCCAGTGTGAGGCCCTGTGTCACTCAGCTGGCCTCACCATACCCCCAGTGTGAGGCCCTGTGTCACTCAGCTGGCCTCACCATACCTCCAGTGTGAGGCCCTGTGTCACTCAGCTGGCCTCACCATACCCCCAGTGTGAGGCCCTGTGTCACTCAGCTGGCCTCACCATACCCCAGTGTGAGGCCCTGTGTCACTCAGCTGGCCTCACCATACCCCAGTGTGAGGCCCTGTGTCACTCAGCTGGCCTCACCATACCCCAGTGTGAGGCCCTGTGTCACTCAGCTGGAGGGTTTCACTAAGCTGCTTGAGACGGCTAGATTCACTCAAGAGATCCTTTGGTACCCAGCTAAGGTGACAGGCCTACACTGATCGGTTCAATGGTGACAATAGCCACCCTCAATCATCAATGGCAGTCTCAAACGGCAGTCAATCTCTCACAGTCATCACTCTCACAGTCAGTCTCTCCCAGTCAATCTCTCACTGTTAGATCTAGTTACCTTTACCACTGGCCTATCTAAACCCTGTCTGAGATTGAATGAGACTTACTTGTTATACTGTAATAGCTCAACACAGGTGAACTAGACCACGTGACTGTTTCTGTGGACGGACACGCAGGGATGTGCTGTAGGTCTAATCGCCTCCTCGTGACTAAGGACCAGCCAGCGTCGCGTCCCCCCAAGGCGTTAGCTTAGGCCTAGTGATATATTTTCCACCTAACTAATAACTCCTTGGGACACCCGTAACATTATTCAGACTCATAAATGATCTATAATAATTCCAAATTCAATAATAATCCCTTAAATTTATAAATCGCATCATTATTAATTCGGTAAATTATATTCAATATCATATAGGCCTAGTTCCCCACACCTTGAAGGCCTAGTATAGCCAATGGCGCCGTGTTTGAAATGACATTGAAATTTCTGAATATATATAACCACAAGGAAAGTGCTAACCGTGGTAACATGTTCTTATTACCACCATGCTATTGTACTATTGATACTAAATGTTCCATAATTCTTCCTTGAGATAAATGTATAGTATATATCAGGGGCCTTAAAGACAGCTCAGGTCCTCAACTGGGGAGGACTATTAATGGTTGGGGAGGACTATTAATGGTTGGGGAGGACTATTAATGGTTGGGGAGGACTATTAATGGTTGGGGAGGACTATTAATGGTTGGGGAGGACTATTAATGGTTGGGGAGGACTATTAATGGTTGGGGAGGACTATTAATGGTTGGGGAGGACTATTAATGGTTGGGGAGGACTATTAATGGTTGGGGAGGACTATTAATGGTTGGGGAGGACTATTAAGGGTTGGGGAGGACTATTAATGGTTGGGGAAGACTATTGATGGTTGGGGAAGACTATTAATGGTTGGGGAAGACTATTAATGGTTGGGGAAGACTATTAATGGTTGGGGAGAACTTTTAATGGTTGGAGAAGACTGTTAATGGTTGTGGAGGACTATTAATGGTTGGGGAGGACTATTAATGGTTGGGGAAGACTATTAATGGTTGGGGAGGACTATTAATGGTTGGGGAGGACTATTAATGGTTGGGGAGGACTATTAAGGGTTGGGGAGGACTATTAAGGGTTGGGGAAGACTATTGATGGTTGGGGAAGACTATTAATGGTTGGGGAGAACTTTTAATGGTTGGAGAAGACTGTTAATGGTTGGGGAGGACTATTAATGGTTGGGGAAGACTATTAATGGTTGGGGAGGACTATTAATGGTTGGGGAGGACTATTAATGGTTGGGGAAGACTATTAATGGTTGGGGAAGACTATTAATGGTTGGGGAGGACTATTAATGGTTGGGGAAGACTATTGATGGTTGGGGAGGACTATTGATGGTTGGGGAAGACTATTAATGGTTGGGGAGGACTATTAATGGTTGGGGAGGAATATTAATGGTTGGGGAAGACTATTAATGGTTGGGGAGGACTATTAATGGTTGGGGAAGACTATTAATGGTTGGGGAAGACTAAACTCACACTACTAGACTGAACTCACACTGCTCGACTAAACTCACACTGCTAGACTAAACTCACACTGCTAGACTAAACTCACACTGCTCGACTAAACTCACACAGCAAGACTAAACTCACACTGCAAGACTAAACTCACACTGCAAGACTAAACTCACACTGCAAGACTAAACTCACACTGCTAGACTAAACTCACACTGCTAGACTAAACTCACACTGCTAGACTAAACTCACACTGCTAGACTAAACTCACACTACTAGACTAAACTCACACTGCTAGACTAAACTCACACTGCTCGACTAAACTCACACTGCTCGACTAAACTCACACTGCTCGTTTAAACTCACACTGCCAGACTAAACTCACACTGCCAGACTAAACTCACACTGCCAGACTAAACTCACACTGCCAGACTAAACTCACACTGCTCGACTAAACTCACACTGCTAGACTAAACTCACACTGCTAGACTAAACTCACACTGCCAGACTAAACTCACACTGCCAGACTAAACTCACACTGCCCGACTAAACTCACACTGCTCGACTAAACTCACACTGCTAGACTAAACTCACACTGCTAGACATCTTTGCCAGCTCACCAAAGAACAACTACACATACTGTCCTGCGGTCAAAGTTTTGAAGAACAATAGTTCTCGAACTACAACTGAAACTGAGTTGATGTTCTATTTAAGTAATCCCGACCATCTCGCCAACCTTTCACCAAAGACTCTCTTTGGGGCGTGGCTTCATAAAAGTGTTGCAGATCTCCTGAAACTGAATGTCCCAATCACCCCAGACGAACCTATTAATGCCATTCCTCCTTGGCTGGACTTATCAGTTCCTATTAATTACACTCCTGTTGGTAGTAAGCAAATGTTAAACACCGATGTGGTGAGATGTGTCACACTAGAAACTATTAACAGACACATAGAGAGTATTAAATCAAGTGAATGTTATGCTTTTACTGATGGTTCTGTGCAGACAAACACAGGTAGAACAGGCTGTGCAATTGTAATATATAAAGAAAAAGAGATGATAGTGTCAACCAAACAAAGGCTGAACAACTGGGCCAGCACAACACAAACTGAACTAACTGGAATCTACTTAGCCACAGACTACCTCAAAGAAAATGGAGGTGGGGTGATATTCTGTGACTCTCAAAGTGCTTTGAAATCAATGAACAGCCCGTCAGGCTCTATGTCTAAAGTTGCATGTGATATTAAAAGGAATGTGATAACTGCCAATGAGAACAACTTTCGTATCGAATTTGTGTGGATTCCGTCCCATGTTGGAATCAGGTATCATGACCGTGCTGATAGACTGGCCAATGAGGCATGTAAGAAAGAAAATGTTGACCGTGACCTTGGTCTGTCCAATGCTGTAATTAAAAACATTCAAGTCAGAATCATGAACTCTGATCTAGAAGAAGTGAGAAATGCAGAAAGACCTGGCAGTTGTAGCATTAGTAAATATGACAAATTTTGTAACAAGAGGTACCGGTATGGCCAGCATAAGGACAGAACCAGACAATGTGATGTAGGCATGGCCAGAATTAGGCTAGGATACAGACACATCTGGCAAGTTAGTAACGCTGTACCCATACCGGAACACTCAGCATGTAAACTGTGATAAACCTTTAAAGCATACACTTGAACACTATATTATTGAATGTGACACTGTCAAAGACTTCAGGCCACCTGACTTACTATACCTTGAACTATGTAATTACTTCATTGAATCAGGTGTGCTTGAGGACATTCTTGCTGTTTATCCCAAATTTGCTAGCTCACACTGATTAGTCTTCAATTAGAATATGAATCCAATGTATGTGATCCACTGACCTATATATGCTGCTGGTGAATGTGATGTATTTAATTGTGTACGAACCTCTGTCCTGCATGGCAGTGAACAGTGGCATTACCCACATGAATCTGACCTATATATAGTGTCAATGAATATGATGCATTCTTTGTGTACGAACCTCTGTCCTGCGTGGCAGTGAACAGTGGCATTACCCACATGACTCTGACCGACGTATATGTATGTATGTGTGCATGTATATGTACGTGTACATGTATATGTACGTGTACATGTATATGTGTATGTATATACGTATATGTGTGTGTGTGTGTGTGTTTACATATATGTATATGTACTGTCAATGAATATGATGCAACTCTTTGTGTATGAACCTCTGTCCTGCATGGCAGTGAACAGTGACCTTACCCACATGAACCTGACCTATATATATATATAGTTGTTAATGAATATGATGCATCTCTTTGTGTGAACCTCTGTCCTGTATGGCAGTGAGAAGTGATACCACCCTCAGTGTCAAGACCTGACTGAATTACTCACAACAGGCAAACTGAACTAAAAGCTCTGCCAATAAATGTTAAACTAAAATAATATTCCTCCTCTTCCTCTACTCCTCCATCAGAGATTCAATTAAACACAATTAAAGTTTCACATTTTTATTGATTTTTTTTAAAATTATTATCAAAGACAAAATCTTAATTAATTAGTCAAATAATATAATTAATTGTTTTTAGTCAACTGAATAACTTTATTGTTAAGTTAAAATATACAAATAATAACAACAAGAATCATTATCATCATCATTGCCATAAGTCCACTATCATTTTCAGTACAAGTGAAATTCGGTTTGAAAATTCCAAATTCGGATAAAACCTCAATCCGGTTACTAATTCGACATCTTTCACCTTGGCACTGAACTCAAGTAGATAATTTGTGTCATTCTGTAAACAAACAAATAATTTTAGTTACTCATTTGATTCAAGAAATAATTTTAGTTACTCGTTTGATTCAAGAAATAATTTTAGTTACTCATTTGATTCAAGAGATAATTTTAGTTACTCATTTGATTCAAGAAATAATTTTAGTTACTCATTTGATTCAAGAAATAATTTTAGTTACTCATTTGATTCAAGAAATAATTTTAGTTACTCATTTGATTCAAGAAATAATTTTAGTTACTCATTTGATTCAAGAAATAATTTTAGTTACTCATTTGATTCAAGAAATAATTTTAGTTACTCATTTGATTCAAGAGATAATTTTAGTTACTCATTTGATTCAAGAAATAATTTTAGTTACTCATTTGATTCAAGAAATAATTTTAGTTACTCATTTGATTCAAGAAATAATTTTAGTTACTCATTTGATTCAAGAAATAATTTTAGTTACTCATTTGATTCAAGAAATAATTTTAGTTACTCATTTGATTCAAGAAATAATTTTAGTTACTCATTTGATTCAAGAAATAATTTAGTTACTCATTTGATTCAAGAAATAATTTTAGTTACTCATTTGATTCAAGAAATAATTTTAGTTACTCATTTGATTCAAGAAATAATTTTAGTTACTCATTTGATTCAAGAAATAATTTTAGTTACTCATTTGATTCAAGAAATAATTTTAGTTACTCATTCGATTCAAGAAATAATTTTAGTTACTCATTTGATTCAAGAAATAATTTTAGTTACTCATTTGATTCAAGAAATAATTTTAGTTACTCATTTGATTCAAGAAATAATTTTAGTTACTCATTTGATTCAAGAAATAATTTTAGTTACTCATTCGATTCTGTAAACACATAAACAATTATCTTAGTCATTCAGTAAAATAAAGAAGCATTTGACCTTACCTGACCTCACCTGACCTGACCTGACCTGATGTGACTTACCAGGCAATTATTGACCGATTGAACTTCCGGGAAGATAAATGATATAGCACGGAGGTCATCTTGTGGGCAGCCGTCAAATGAGGGCCTCGTCTTGCATTGGGTGATGATGAAGAAGATGTGTGTTGGTATTGCTGGTGTACTGTTGAGGTGTTATTATTATTATTATTATTATTGTTTTAAGCTTAGTGTCAGGACATATTGTCAGCTTTACCAGTGTGATGTCAGCACGTGAATATAACAATAACGTCAGCACTCTACCTGGTAAACTCAGTGAAGTTGTCAGGAAAGCCGTCAGCATTGGCATCAAACACAGGGCCACTTAATAAATTAATAGGCCCACGTTTAGCCAACCAATTAGGGATCTTGGTACGTATCAGCTTCAGCCAATCACGTGGCACTGGAAGCTTAACTGGCACTGCATTGCTGACTAGATATGGCACCCCGGGTAGTGACGCGTTACTTGACAATACTGAGTAAAAGAAAGTAGAGAGTGTTACTGAGGTGCTTAAACTGAGGTGTTACTGAGACATTGTTACTTCTTATTAAATATAGTCAAGTTACCTAGGAGATCGACACCTAGGAGACCGACACCTAGGAGATCGACACCTAGGGAATACTCACGAGGGGGAAAGAGTGGAGTCATTTTATAATTAATGTCATCTAGGTGATCATAGGAGACACAGGTAGGAGACGTGGAGACATTGAGCCTGACGTCACTTGTCCACTTGCTTATAGTGGTTCCCTGTGGCACGTTATCCAGGGTATAACTGGTCCATAGGGGCATCTTGAGAGCAGTGGAGTACCCTGTAGGTGGTTGTGAAGTGGTTATTGACCTGATCTAACCTGGTTTGACCTGATTTAACCTTATTTAACCTGATTTTACCTGATTTAATCGAATTTAACCTAATTAAACCTCATCTAAGCTAACTTAAGTTGGTCTAACCTAACACACACACATACACATACATACACACACACATACACACACATACACACACAGAGGTTCCAATAATTACCCGACACCGAAACTCCAAAGTGTTCCTAAGAGACGTAAACAGCACCTAAATAAAATATCACCCAAAATGGCTAAAACTATCGTATAAAAATGATACTACTGGTACAATATGACCTGTTACGTGATCCTTATGGTGAAGTAAGAGGATTTTGGCAGGTAATTGACCCGTTTGAGGTATTCCCCAGGGTAGATGGAAGGTTTCAATCTTATTTAGTTCCGTGTTGCTTATTTTGAGAGCATCGAACCATTTCTGTTAACGAGATTTGATTCTGTGTTAGATTAGGTTAGTATTAGTGTTTTATGATACAAAGATAGATTCTCAAAGGTTCCTACGTTAAGTTTTCCTCCTAACTGGTGATGTGAGAACGTATCTAACTGACTCACTTAAGCTACCACACAAAGATGGATTCTCAAAGGTTCCTACGTTAAGTTTTCCTCCTAACTGGTGATGTGAGAACGTATCTAACTGTCTCACTTAAGCTACCACACAAAGATGGATTCTCAAAGGTTCCTACGTCAAGTTTTCCTCC
Source organism: Homarus gammarus (assembly GCA_958450375.1). Classification (NCBI taxonomy): domain Eukaryota; kingdom Metazoa; phylum Arthropoda; class Malacostraca; order Decapoda; family Nephropidae; genus Homarus; species Homarus gammarus. Next base: position 523,947 of record CAUDMG010002198.1, on the reverse strand, counting down.
TAACTGGTGATGAGAACGCATCTAACTGACTCACTTAAGCTACCACACAAAGATGGATTCTCAAAGGTTCCTACGTTAAGTTTTCCTCCTAACTGGTGATGTGAGAACGTATCTAACTGACTCACTTAAGCTACCACACAAAGATGGATTCTCAAAGGTTCCTACGTTAAGTTTTCCTCCTAACTGGTGATGTGAGAACGTATCTAACTGTCTCACTTAAGCTACCACACAAAGATGGATTCTCAAAGGTTCCTACGTTAAGTTTTCCTCCTAACTGGTGATGTGAGAACGTATCTAACTGTCTCACTTAAGCTACCACACAAAGATGGATTCTCAAAGGTTCCTACGTTAAGTTTTCCTCCTAACTGGTGATGTGAGAACGTATCTAACTGTCTCACTTAAGCTACCACACAAAGATGGATTCTCAAAGGTTCCTACGTTAAGTTTTCCTCCTAACTGGTGATGTGAGAACGTATCTAACTGTCTCACTTAAGCTACCACACAAAGATGGATTCTCAAAGGTTCCTACGTTAAGTTTTCCTCCTAACTGGTGATGTGAGAACGTATCTAACTGACTCACTTAAGCTACCACACAAAGATGGATTCTCAAAATACACACTACAAGAGTCTGTTTCTTTCAAAACTAAGAATAGAATTTGAGTTTTAATTGTACTTACAGGAGGAGTTTTGAAGTCATTAGGACAACCAGATATATTAAGTTTTGAGTTAACATCTTCTGGGTACACGGCAGTTGAGGGCTTCGTCTCCTGTGTGGAAAGTCAAATTAAGATCGTGTGGCAAATTGTACATCCTGAAGAATAGACACCCTAGTTCCTCACCTGAAGAATAGACACCCTAGTTCCTAACCTGAAGAATAGACACCCTAGTTCCTCACCTGATTAGACATCTCTAGTTCCTCACCTGAAGATTATACACCTCTGGTTTGTACCTGATTAGACACCCTATTTGTATTAGAGAGAGAGACAGACAGACAGAAAGACAGCCAAACAGACAGACAGCCAAACAGACAGACAGCCAAACAACTCACCGGTGGTACAAATGGATACGGCGGAGGTTTAGCCAAAATATGGTACAGTGATCCCAAGGTTCCATTGTTTGGGGCAGGTGTGACTCCGACCAGGTGACACATTAAATTATACAGCTCAATATTCTGGAAAGATGTTATTTGTGTTTTCTCCTTAAAGTCTGGTCCAGTGGCTAAGAATAATGCCTGTGAGGGAGTGGAATAAGAGGGTTAGGTTAGGTTGTAATATTTTTAACTTTGTAAGGAATTGTAATGCATCCATACTTTCGTTATTTAGTTGGAAGTTAATATACAGTACACACACACACACTTACACACACACACACACACTCACGTTCATCTTCTTGTAGTAGTTATCGTAACCATGTTGACCTTCTAAAGACCAATTACTTTTAATTTGGGTCGTCCATCCATCATCAAGGTCTAAGACAATACTTTCAATTCGTTTGTTGTCGCCAAAATGGAATCTTACAGGCAGCTCTGTCTTGCCATACGCCCGAAGCTGTGGCCGTTTACATGCTAAGCTGCTCAAAATATCCATCTTCTCTTCTGGAATTAGTGATTAACTTAGGTTAGGTTAGTTTAAGATAAGGTTAACTTAGGTTAGGTTAAAGTTAAGGTTAAATTAAGTTACCTTTCGTTTTATTTGTGGGTTCTATTCTGCTGAACGCCCCGGTATAGGTGAAAGATCTATTGTGTATATCAGGAACCAACTCGTCCAACTCAATAAGGCGTGTTTCACCCGCGGTCGCCATTCCGTGGTCGGCCAGAATAATAATATTAACATCTTGGGTTAAATAATTATCATCCAGACCTTTCATTAACCTCTTCATCATGTTGTCCACTATGATCACCTTCTCGTTAACCTGTTGAGACAAATGGGTGAAGTTAATGCTTCAAGTTAATGCTTCAAGTTAATGCTTCAAGTTAGTGAGGACAGTTTGAAGTGTTGGTCGAGATTGAGATTTTCCGTGAAGTTGATTTAATTGAGATCATCTGAAGATTAGACACCCTAGTTTATTTTAAAATACTACTACTACTACTACTACTACTACTACTACTACTATACTACTACTCACCTCTTTAGTATTAGGACCAAACCCGTGTGCTGTGTGGTCAGGCTCGTCGAAATATAGTGTGATGAGGTCTGGACGTTTTGTTGGGTCAGGTATCGTTAGCCATTCAATTACCTGTGTGATTGATAATAATTAACTTAAAGGGTTAGTTTAAGTTAGGTTAAGCTTGATTATTTTCTTTATAAGAAATTTTAATCTGAAAATTTTAAAATGAAATGTTAAATACATACACACACACACACACACACACACACACTGGTAATGGAGTATCATCCAGCTATGATATGAGTTATTAAGGATGTCACCTTCGTTGGTGAGTTCTGAGGTGACTAAAGAGGCCGATACGGGACCGGCAGAGTCGATCACTGATGTTGCACGTGTGGGGGGCTACATCTAGTGCGGGAGGGGCGGCGGCAGCAAAGTCTTTCTGCCGTTGGCGCTTCTCTGCCTCGGTATACAGTCGGGCTAACTCCACAGTATTGACACCATCTTGTGTGGTGCTCCCCTAAGCGTTATGGTGTGGAGTAATTGTCTCCCAGGTGAGGCGACTTTTTCATGTTTGTCTTAAGACTATCCTTATACCTCGTCAGTTACCCGCCAGCGCTACGTTTACTATTAGTTTGGTGAGAGAATACTGGCATTTGTTCTCTTGTCTTCCCAGCGAACTCGGAGGATGGAACATAGACTACGTTGGCGAAAGTCTTCAAGTGCCTTGAGGTGCCTCCTGTATGTGACCCATGTCTCACTGCCATACAGCAGGGTGGGGAGGACCACTGCTCGATATACGTGTAACTTTGTAGATAATTTCAGCTCCCTACAGCTGAAGACACGGGTACGGAGTCTGCCAAAGGCTTGAGATGCACATGTGATCTGATGCTGAATCTCTTCATCGATGTCCGCGGTGGTGGACAGGTGGGAGCCGAGATACTGGAAGTGGGTAACATTAAAGAGGGTAGTACCGTTTAGCTGGGTGGATGGTGGAGGTGTGGCTGAACCAGGGGCAGGCTGAGAGAGAATCTGAGTCTTACGCACATTCACCTCAAAGCCGAAAAACGGATAAGCATCTGTGTAGGTGTTCAGGATCTCCTGTAGGTCGTGTGAGCAACAAGGGTGAGGTCGTCTACATACTGAAGTTCAGTAATGGAAGCTGCCGACACCTTTGTTCCTGCCTGGAGTCGTCTTATGTTGAAAAGATCCTTCACCCGGCACTGGATGTCCACCCTGCCGGCTAAATTGGCACTGGCACGAGTAAGGAAGGCAGTCAAGAAAATTGAAAAGAGAGTTGGTGCCAGTACAAACCCTTGTTTAACCCCTGTTTGGATGGGGAACAACTCAGACTGGGTGCCATTGTGGAGTTGCCTCACAATGGCGATGAATTTTGGTGGGCAATCAAAGCAGCTGGGGGTCCACCAGAGGGCTTCCCTGTTGACCGAGTCGAAGGCCTTGGTTAGGTCGATGAAGGCCATATATGGGTCATGACGTTGTTCTCTGCACTTTTTCCTTATCTGGCGGGCAGCAAAGATCAGGTCAGTGGTACCAAGGGTAAGAGACAGTAAGGATAGTTCACCAAGCACTTGTTTAACCCACAATCCACAGCTCGGTGACGTCACTATAGCATCATCTGTTGACCTCCTTGTGTACCCGGGACCAGTGTATCAACAATTATGGTTATTTGTGCAATATACAAGTACACCAGCAAAGCTTATAACCCAAGCAGAGAACACATCAAGTATTATAAATTTTGTAGAGATAAAATGAACATCTACCTCACCTTGTCGACGCGGTCAGTGTAGGGAATACTGCCATTGTAGGGGTACCAATACGAGGGATGTATACCACCAATGTTGGCATCTGATCCCGGCCAGAAGTATGTTGCACTGATCTTACCCTGGTGAGTTGATTATTATTATTATTACTTGACCTTAGATAACACATTTCTGTAACCTGACCTCTCTCTGAACATGACCTGACCTTATGTAACACAATTCCTACATACTATAACCTGACCTGACCTCTCTCTTAACATGACCTGACCTTAATTAACTGACCTGGTTTGTTACAGTGTTCCAGATGGGCTCACCACCCCACCATTTGCCGTCTTTTGTTCCCATTGAAAATTTCTCTTCGTAAACTGGATCGTAAAAGGAATTGGCTATAATACCATGAGCCGCTGGATAGAGTCCCTGGAACAAACAAACAATCAATTAGTGAGTGGAAACAACAGCTGATGAAAATAAACAAACGTTAGTTCATATAAGTTTAATTCAGGTTAAGTTAGGTTAGGTTAGGTTAAAAGCCTTGGCACACACCGTAACAATAGTATAGTGGTTTGGAAAGGTCAAGGTTGGGTAGGACGGCTTCATGTAATTCGCCTTCACTCCTCTATCCCCAATGGACTGCAAGGTAGGAGTGATGTGTCTATCCAGATAATCCGCCCTAAATCCATCTAGTGACACAAGGATTAACGGATGGGTACTTTTCGTGGGTTGATCCGGGTCAGCCTGGATTAATACACACATTAGGACGATAGAGCTGACGAGAAGCACTACCACCTGATGAGAGAGACTGGCACTAGTTGGTGTATTGAGATTGTGTTTTTTATGTTATTTATACTATTAATTTCTCTTATATACTCATACACACGGAATTAATATGTTCTGTACGCACATAGACACACTGTTAAGTTTTCCTCCTAACTGGTGATGTGAGAACGTATCTAACTGTCTCACTTAAGCTACCACACAAAGATGGATTCTCAAAGGTTCCTACGTTAAGTTTTCCTCCTAACTGGTGATGTGAGAACGTATCTAACTGTCTCACTTAAGCTACCACACAAAGATGGATTCTCAAAGGTTCCTACGTTAAGTTTTCCTCCTAACTGGTGATGTGAGAACGTATCTAACTGTCTCACTTAAGCTACCACACAAAGATGGATTCTCAAAGGTTCCTACGTTAAGTTTTCCTCCTAACTGGTGATGTGAGAACGTATCTAACTGACTCACTTAAGCTACCACACAAAGATGGATTCTCAAAGGTTCCTACGTTAAGTTTTCCTCCTAACTGGTGATGTGAGAACGTATCTAACTGACTCACTTAAGCTACCACACAAAGATGGATTCTCAAAGGTTCCTACGTTAAGTTTTCCTCCTAACTGGTGATGTGAGAATGTATCTAACTGTCTCACTTAAGCTACCACACAAAGATGGCAGGCCAATTGACAATAATTATTCACTAAAACACACATTTAGCCACATTAGCTTAAGATAACAACGTAATCTAGTATAGGGTAGAGTCTCAGGGTATATTCTACGCCATATTGTTTCCAGTTTGATGTGTTATAGTTGTTAGGATTTATAATACAGCTGAATTACTCACCGTGCCCAAGAAAACCGCTCGCCTAGTATCCATCTCCATGTCTGGTATAAACAGAATTGGTTAGTTTAGGTTAGTGTTAGGTTAAGCTAGATTAAGATTAGGTAAAGTTAGTATTAAGTTAAGATAGGTTAAGATTAGGTAAGGTTAGTATTAAGTTAAGCTAGGTTAAGATTAGTTTAGGTTAGTGTTAGGTTAGTTTAGCATGAGAGTAAATTTATCTTCAGAAAATACCAAAGTTTTTGTTATGAAAGATTACCCCCTAGTGTCCACACACACACACACACACACACTATCATCATCTTGTTTTTAGTGTTATCAGTGATGTCAGACATAGATAAGATAACATTAACTACGGGGGTTAGGTTTGGTTAAGTTAGGTTAGGTATTCCTCCTCCTAACTGGTGACGTGAGAACATAAGAACATAAGGAGTCTGCAATAGGCTGGTTGGTCTGTTCATGGCAGCTCCTGTCGAGAGTTACTACCACTCTCTATCATCCATGAATCTATCTAGCCTCCTTTTAAAACTTTCCAGCGTTCCAGCACTTACTACAAAGTTGCTAAGCTTGTTCCACTCGTCCACCACCCTATCTAGCCTCCTTTTAAAACTTTCCAGCGTTCCAGCACTTACTACAAAGTTGCTAAGCTTGTTCCACTCGTCCACCACCCTATTTGTGAACCAGTTTCTTCCTATCTCCCTCCTAAACCTAAACTTATCCAACTTAAATCCGTTGCTACGAGTCCTATCCTGCTCGGATATTATAAGAACTTTATCTATATCCCCTTTATTGATTCCTTTCACCCACTTAAATACTTCTATCATATCTCCCCGCACTCTTCGTCTTTCTAGGGAATGCAAGTTTAGTTTCTTTAACCTATCTTGATATGGAAGGTTTCTAAGTCCCGGAATCATTTTCGTCATTCTTCGCTGCACCGACTCCAGTGAATTGATATCCATTCTATAATAGGGGCACCAGAACTGAACCACATAATGGAGGTGCGGCCTGACTAGCGCAAGATATAGTTGCAATAAGACCTCTGCACTCTTGTTACTTACACTTCTAGATATAAAACCTAATACTCTGTTTGCCTTATTTCGAACAGTAACGCATCTAACTGTCTCACTTAAGCTACCACACCACCACACCACAGCTCACCACACCACACACCCCACACACCACACCACAGCTCACCACACCACACCACCCCACACCACACACCCCACACACCACAGCTCACCACACCACACTTAGCTGCAAACCTTTCCTTACGAGCTTCCTAAAACACACTGTCTTCGGCGTCGTAAGTCCATCTGAAGTGTGTGATAAGTGTGTGATAAGTGATAGTGCCTGGCGACCCTCCTATGATAACAGATAACTAATATTCGACGTAAATTAGGTTATTAAAATAGCAATTATTTCTGGTGATACAATTTCTAGTGGGTAGAGAGAGAGAGAGAAAGAGAGATAGCGAGAGATAGAGAGAGAGAGAGAGAGAATTAAGAGTATTAAGAGTATTTTAACGATATATAACTAATATATCTCGTTACTATAGTATTATTAGACCGTATATAATGCCGTTAGAGCCAGTAATAAGGGAACAAGAGAGAGAGAGAGAGAGAGAGAGAGAGAATTAAGAGTATTAAGAGTATTTTAACGATATATAACTAATATATCTCGTTACTATAGTATTATTAGACCGTATATAATGCCGTTAGAGCCAGTAATAAGGGAACAAGAGAGAGAGAGAGAGAGAGAGAGAGAGTATTAAGAGTATTAAGAGTATTTTAACGATATATAACTAATATATCTCGTTACTATAGTATTATTAGACCGTATATAATGCCGTTAGAGCCAGTAATAAGGGAACAAGAGAGAGAGAGAGAGAGAGAGAGAGAGAGAATTAAGAGTATTAAGAGTATTTTAACGATATATAACTAATATATCTCGTTACTATAGTATTATTAGACCGTATATAATGCCGTTAGAGCCAGTAATAAGGGAACAAGAGAGAGAGAGAGAGAGAGAGAGAGAGTATTAAGAGTATTAAGAGTATTTTAACGATATATAACTAATATATCTCGTTACTATAGTATTATTAGACCGTATATAATGCCGTTAGAGCCAGTAATAAGGGAACAAGAGAGAGAGAGAGAGAGAGAGATAGCGAGAGATAGAGAGAATTAAGAGTATTTTAACGATATATAACTAATATATCTCGTTACTATAGTATTATTAGACCGTATATAATGCCGTTAGAGCCAGTAATAAGGGAACAAGAGAGAGAGAGAGATAGCGAGAGATAGAGAGTATTAAGAGTATTTTAACGATATATAACTAATATATCTCGTTACTATAGTATTATTAGACCGTATATAATGCCGTTAGAGCCAGTAATAAGGGAACAAGAGAGAGAGAGAGAGAGAGAGAGAGTATTAAGAGTATTAAGAGTATTTTAACGATATATAACTAATATATCTCGTTACTATAGTATTATTAGACCGTATATAATGCCGTTAGAGCCAGTAATAAGGGAACAAGAGAGAGAGAGAGAGAGAGAGAGAGAGAATTAAGAGTATTAAGAGTATTTTAACGATATATAACTAATATATCTCGTTACTATAGTATTATTAGACCGTATATAATGCCGTTAGAGCCAGTAATAAGGGAACAAGAGAGAGAGAGAGAGAGAGAGAGAGAGAGAGAATTAAGAGTATTAAGAGTATTTTAACGATATATAACTAATATATCTCGTTACTATAGTATTATTAGACCGTATATAATGCCGTTAGAGCCAGTAATAAGGGAACAAGAGAGAGAGAGAGAAGAGAGATAGCGAGATATAGAGAGAATTAAGAGTATTTTAACGATATATAACTAATATATCTCGTTACTATAGTATTATTAGACCGTATATAATGCCGTTAGAGCCAGTAATAAGGGAACAAGAGAGAGAGAGAGAGAGAGAGAGAGAGAGAGAGTATTAAGAGTATTAAGAGTATTTTAACGATATATAACTAATATATCTCGTTACTATAGTATTATTAGACCGTATATAATGCCGTTAGAGCCAGTAATAAGGGAACAAGAGAGAGAGAGAGAGAGAGAGAGAGAGAATTAAGAGTATTAAGAGTATTTTAACGATATATAACTAATATATCTCGTTACTATAGTATTATTAGACCGTATATAATGCCGTTAGAGCCAGTAATAAGGGAACAAGAGAGAGAGAGAGAGAGAGAGAGAGAGAGATTAAGAGTATTAAGAGTATTTTAACGATATATAACTAATATATCTCGTTACTATAGTATTATTAGACCGTATATAATGCCGTTAGAGCCAGTAATAAGGGAACAAGAGAGAGAGAGAGAGAGAGAGAGAGATAGCGAGATATAGAGAGAATTAAGAGTATTTTAACGATATATAACTAATATATCTCGTTACTATAGTATTATTAGACCGTATATAATGCCGTTAGAGCCAGTAATAAGGGAACAAGAGAGAGAGAGAGAGAGAGAGAGAGAGTATTAAGAGTATTAAGAGTATTTTAACGATATATAACTAATATATCTCGTTACTATAGTATTATTAGACCGTATATAATGCCGTTAGAGCCAGTAATAAGGGAACAAGAGAGAGAGAGAGAAAGAGAGATAGCGAGAGATAGAGAGTATTAAGAGTATTTTAACGATATATAACTAATATATCTCGTTACTATAGTATTATTAGACCGTATATAATGCCGTTAGAGCCAGTAATAAGGGAACAAGAGAGAGAGAGAGAGAGAGAGAGAGAGAGTATTAAGAGTATTAAGAGTATTTTAACGATATATAACTAATATATCTCGTTACTATAGTATTATTAGACCGTATATAATGCCGTTAGAGCCAGTAATAAGGGAACAAGAGAGAGAGAGAGAGAGAGAGAGAGAGTATTAAGAGTATTAAGAGTATTTTAACGATATATAACTAATATATCTCGTTACTATAGTATTATTAGACCGTATATAATGCCGTTAGAGCCAGTAATAAGGGAACAAGAGAGAGAGAGAGAGAGAGAGAGAGAGAGAGAATTAAGAGTATTAAGAGTATTTTAACGATATATAACTAATATATCTCGTTACTATAGTATTATTAGACCGTATATAATGCCGTTAGAGCCAGTAATAAGGGAACAAGAGAGAGAGAGAGAGAGAGAGAGAGAGAGTATTAAGAGTATTAAGAGTATTTTAACGATATATAACTAATATATCTCGTTACTATAGTATTATTAGACCGTATATAATGCCGTTAGAGCCAGTAATAAGGGAACAAGAGAGAGAGAGAGATAGCGAGAGATAGAGAGTATTAAGAGTATTTTAACGATATATAACTAATATATCTCGTTACTATAGTATTATTAGACCGTATATAATGCCGTTAGAGCCAGTAATAAGGGAACAAGAGAGAGAGAGAGAGAGAGAGAGAGATAAGAGTATTAAGAGTATTTTAACGATATATAACTAATATATCTCGTTACTATAGTATTATTAGACCGTATATAATGCCGTTAGAGCCAGTAATAAGGGAACAAGAGAGAGAGAGAGAAAGAGAGATAGCGAGAGATAGAGAGTATTAAGAGTATTAAGAGTATTTTAACGATATATAACTAATATATCTCGTTACTATAGTATTATTAGACCGTATATAATGCCGTTAGAGCCAGTAATAAGGGAACAAGAGAGAGAGAGAGAGAGAGCGAGAGATAGAGAGTATTAAGAGTATTTTAACGATATATAACTAATATATCTCGTTACTATAGTATTATTAGACCGTATATAATGCCGTTAGAGCCAGTAATAAGGGAACAAGAGAGAGAGAGAGAGAGAGAGATAGCGAGAGATAGAGAGTATTAAGAGTATTTTAACGATATATAACTAATATATCTCGTTACTATAGTATTATTAGACCGTATATAATGCCGTTAGAGCCAGTAATAAGGGAACAAGAGAGAGAGAGAGAGAGAGAGAGAGTATTAAGAGTATTAAGAGTATTTTAACGATATATAACTAATATATCTCGTTACTATAGTATTATTAGACCGTATATAATGCCGTTAGAGCCAGTAATAAGGGAACAAGAGAGAGAGAGAGAGAGAGATAGCGAGAGATAGAGAGTATTAAGAGTATTTTAACGATATATAACTAATATATCTCGTTACTATAGTATTATTAGACCGTATATAATGCCGTTAGAGCCAGTAATAAGGGAACAAGAGAGAGAGAGAGAGAGAGTATTAAGAGTATTAAGAGTATTTTAACGATATATAACTAATATATCTCGTTACTATAGTATTATTAGACCGTATATAATGCCGTTAGAGCCAGTAATAAGGGAACAAGAGAGAGAGAGAGAGAGAGAGAGAGAATTAAGAGTATTAAGAGTATTTTAACGATATATAACTAATATATCTCGTTACTATAGTATTATTAGACCGTATATAATGCCGTTAGAGCCAGTAATAAGGGAACAAGAGAGAGAGAGAGATAGCGAGAGATAGAGAGTATTAAGAGTATTTTAACGATATATAACTAATATATCTCGTTACTATAGTATTATTAGACCGTATATAATGCCGTTAGAGCCAGTAATAAGGGAACAAGAGAGAGAGAGAGAAAGAGAGATAGCGAGAGATAGAGAGTATTAAGAGTATTTTAACGATATATAACTAATATATCTCGTTACTATAGTATTATTAGACCGTATATAATGCCGTTAGAGCCAGTAATAAGGGAACAAGAGAGAGAGAGAGAGAGATAGAGAGTATTAAGAGTATTAAGAGTATTTTAACGATATATAACTAATATATCTCGTTACTATAGTATTATTAGACCGTATATAATGCCGTTAGAGCCAGTAATAAGGGAAAATAAGCCATTAATAAGAGACGCATGCGCAGTAGCTATTCTTTTGTCCTGAATAAAAGTTAAATGGCGTCAGACTGAAAGAGACGCCATCGACTTAACCATTCCGTGTTTTTCCTTTATAAACGCGTAATTAAACCAGTAAATTAATCTTGAAGGATATTAATAGATAGATTAAACCTTCTAGAATGCCATCAGATATAGAAGAACAAGAATATCCAGGTAATTATGGTATTTTTTAAGGTTTAATTGAGTGTTTTTAAATGGACCGGCAGCATGTTTGGGGGTAGATCATTGTTACTATAGCATTATTAGTCTTTATTTCTTGTTTATTCCTTTATTATATTGTTTATTGGATGTTTAATTAATTGTTTTGTTATTCTAGATGTTTTTATGACTTAGTTATTAATGATGGTATACATAGATTGGTTTAATTGGGGTTTATCTATAACAAGTTCTATTAATCTATAACCATTATTTAATTAGTCTATTATATCCTAATTTATCTATTAATTTAAAAAATGTGGATTAGTTCATTATTTCAAGGTTTAAATGAACTTTTTTTTGAACTGTCACTAATTGGCTGACCCCATGTTAGTCTCAACCACGCTATTATAACCTATAATCACTAATAACTACCTAATTACAACCCTAACTATCGAATTATCTAAAAAAAAAAGTAAAAAGTTGAAGAATAGTTGAAACGTTTTTTTGGCTTTGACCTCTGACCTCAGTTTTGATCTCTTAAAGACACATGGGGAGATTATTATGACCTTTATGGGTTGTTATGGGGTGATTATGTGTCCAATATGTGTCTAAATATGTGTTATAATGATTATTTGTCTCTTAAAGGTTAACTCAACCTAACCTAACCAATAATAATTCATGGCCATTTTTCTGTTTCTGTATAAATATGTAACTAATATGTATCCAATATGTGTCCAATATGTGTCTAAATATATGTTATAATGATTATTTATATATTAAAGGCTATATATTGATAAGGGAATTGTTTAAGTTCGGTTAGGTTTGGCTTGTCTTGGTTAGGTTAGGAACATAAGGAGTCTGCAATAGGCTGGTTGACCTGTTCATGGCAGCTCCTGTAGAGAGTTACTACCACTCTCTATCATCCATGAATCTATCCAGCCTCCTTTTAAAACTTTCCAGCGTTCCAGCACTTACTACAAAGTTGCTAAGCTTGTTCCACTCGTCCACCACCCTATCTAGCCTCCTTTTAAAACTTTCCAGCGTTCCAGCACTTACTACAAAGTTGCTAAGCTTGTTCCACTCGTCCACCACCCTATCTAGCCTCCTTTTAAAACTTTCCAGCGTTCCAGCACTTACTACAAAGTTGTTAAACTTGTTCCACTCGTCCACCACCCTATCTAGCCTCCTTTAAAATTTCCAGCGTTCCAGCACTTACTACAAAGTTGGTAAGCTTGTTCCACTCGTCCACCACCCTATCTAGCCTCCTTTTAAAACTTTCCAGCGTTCCAGCACTTACTACAAAGTTGTTAAACTTGTTTGGTTAAGTTAAGTTAGGTTTGGTTTGGTTAGGTAGGACTTGGTTAGGTAATACTTAATGACAGTGGTCCAGCCCTAGTACCGACTCGAGGGAATTTTTAGTCCAATTATTTTTTTTAGTTCAATTGTTTTTTTAGCTCAATTTTGTATTTTTTTTTAGCTGCGTCTCTCCGCCATATTTTATTTCCGCGATTAAATATTGTATTTTATTTAGATATTTATTTGATTCATTGCTCGGCCTCACCATTTGCTGTAATATGTCATGGAAGCCACACAACATTGTTAAAGCTGCCTCCCCAAAGCTGTGAATGCCGTACAGATGCCGTAGCTACTTCACCACTAAGCTGTTGGTTCAAGTATATAAGGCTGTGGTTCTCAACCTTGTTTGCCCCGTGCACCCCTTTCACCATATGTCAGAATGTCATTCCCCCTCCTTTCCAAGATTGTCTGCCTCAAAAAGTGCATTCCAAATAATATTCATATAATACTGAAAATCCTTTATTTTTTCCATATTAGTCCATATACATTAACAATTTTACATGGATTATTTTTATAGTGGAGTTTTACAAATTAAATGCCAATTGAAAATGTTGATGGATTTATAAAACTTGAATAAAAGTAAAATAGTTTTATTTTATATTTATAATGAATTACTTAACAGACCAAACTGAAGCATAATGCAATAAACAAAAAGTTCAATAGAATACCAGGATATTGTAAATTTGTAATTAATTTTATTCAGATGAAGATTACAGTCAATGAGAAACCTGTGATTGTTTTTTCTTCGCCAATTCTGGGATAGGCGGAGGAGTGCTTGAAAGGGCACAACGCAGGTCATTTTCTACCTCTAATCTACTACGTTGCTTCGTTTTAATTTGCAACAGAGTTTAAAAGCCTGACTCACAGAGATATGTCGACACAAACGGAAGCAATGCACGGATAGCTCTTTCTGCCACTTTTGGGTAGGAATCGCACATCAAGGGCCAAAATTCTGTGATTGATTTCTCATCTAACATATCTCTTGCTCCCGAATCAGTTTCCCCCCCCCCCCCCTGAAAACCTGAATTCCCCCCTGGTTGAGAACCCCTGATATAAGGGATTAATTGGTCCTAACATGGAGTACTGCTCTCATATCTACTTTATAAAGAGGCTTTCCCGGCCTCTTCACTGTGTACATGAATATAACCTTGTAGGGCGATGACCTGTGTCCGGGTGAGCCATTACCCGTTAAAAAGAAAACCTAACCTAACCAACCTAACTAAACCAACCTAACCTAACTAAACCAACCTAACTAAACCATCTATCTATTAATCCACCCACACCACCACCCACCACACCCACACCACCACCCACACCACCACCACTAATACCCACACTTGATTCAACAGAGGAGGAGGAACAAGAAGCAGAGGGGGAAGAGGGAGAAGAAGAACAAGGAGACTCAAATGAAGAGGAACAAGATGAAGAATGGGGAGGGAAGAGGAAGAGGAAGAAGAGCAAGAAGCGCAAGTCATCCCGGGGCGAACGGGGACGCAAGAAACGCAAGAAGAAGGACGAGAGCGAGAGCGTGAGTACTGGGGTGTTGTGGCGCTGGCGGTTGTTTTTGTTATTGTTTACGTATTAGATAGATAGATAGATAGATAAACAGACAGACAGATTATTAACTGGATCTCTATATACCCAGGAAGGGGAATATGAAGAAGATGGCGCCCGGGTCGATTCAGACTACCAGGAGGAGACGCCGAGGTCCGGTCGAGGCCGAGGTAAGGGCCGAGGACGACCCCCGGCCACCCTCGTCCCAGCACCTACGGAAAATAGTAAGCGGGTGGTGGGTGGTGGTGCAGAGGGTGGGTGTGGGTGGGTTTACGTTTGTGTGTGTGTGTGTAGGATAGAGTGTACGTTTGTGCGTGGGTGGGTGTACGTTTGTGTGTGTGTGAAATAAGCTGGGGTAACTTCGTGAATATATATCAGGTGAAATAAGCTTGGGGAGGTGAATCTACAGGTGAAATAAGCTTGGGGAGGTGAATCTACAGGTGAAATAAGCTTGGGGGCTAATCAGGTGAAATAAGCTTGGAGGCTAATCAGGTGAAATAAGCTTGGCGGGGGGTTAATCTTCAGGTGCTCCCATTGTACTGTAAGGAGGTGAAGCCTTGACCATTGTTCTGACACAGCGAAAATTACCCCCAGCAGGCAGTGAACAGATGCCAACCGTGGGTGAAGTGTGCGAGAGCTTTGGCCTAAACGACGTCGAACTGGAGTACACGGAGAATGACTACCAGACCCTAACGACCTATAAACTCTTCCAACAGCACGTGAGGCCGCTATTGGCTAAGGAGAACCCCAGAGTAAGTTGTTTTTGGCTGATTAATTGTGCGGAAATGTTTTGTTTGAACGCTTTTGCCCTTATGGTGTGGAATTATACCCCAGAGTAAGAAATTGGTTGATGATTTTGCTGAAATGTTGAGTTTTGACCTTTATGCCCTTATGGTGTGGAATATATACCCCCAGAGTAAGAAATTGGTTGATAATTTTGTGGAAATGTCGAGTTTTTTTTATCTTTATGCCCTTGTGGCATTGTATATATACCCCAGAGTAAGTCGTTGGTCGATAATTCTGCGGAAATGTCCAGAATAATTTCCCGTCCAGATAACGATACAATGGACGAGTTAACGGCCGGGATTTTTTCATAAGATGGCCAGTCAATGGGTAAAGAAAGCGCTTAAATTCACGATGGTAATGATATTGTTATATAAATTGGGTCAAAAAGTGTCAATAATAAGAGTTAAAGTTTTTAAAAAGTCACGTGACTGCTAAAAGCTCTGTGATTGGTTGTGATATCACTGACTGGGGCGAGCTTCCCAACAGGAGTCAGCCAGCTGTAGTTGTCCAACCTTCTCGGCTGATCGACTCTGTAAATAAATATTATTAGATAATTAATTGTGCTTTACAACTCAGTAATACTATATTAAATATATAAATATTACTATAGAACATTAACTAATTCTATGGATATTAGCTGCCCCATACAACAAATTTCATAGTATAAACATTTCAAACAATATTGGTATTATTTTGGTCATCCAGGGAACCTTAGGATCCTAACTATGGGATTAAGTTCTTTAAACAATAAGACACATTATCTCTACGGGATTTATATCGCAAAACATTATTCGATCACATAAGAAAATACAGATCCTATGTTAGCTTAGGTTAGCTTAGGGTATGATAAATTATAAACTTGGTTAGCTTAGGTTATGATAAGTTATACGGTTGGTTAGGTTATGATAGAATTGAAGGTCTAAATCATTCATACCACATCACAAACCACCCAAAGAGAAAATCTTGTCTGCATATCTAGGTACAGAGATGACCAAAACGTAACATTAACCCAATATATCCTACCCAGAATCGAAACATCCTAATACTTATGGTAGTTCGAGTAAAATTTGACCCGTTAATTAATATAAATGACGACATATCCCAGTGGTTCATAAGTGAATCACCAAAGGAGTAACACCATTATGTTGTCACGTTAACTCGCATCAGGTATTATCAAAACAAAGTCCAGACAATATCATCACTGACTCGTATCTCCATCTAGTACTGATATACTCTGTAAATATACTACAAAAATGGTAAAGGTAAGAATACATTATAGCTGACCTGGTGTGTATATGGGAGCCTTTTATACCCACAAGAACATAGAGAGGAGAAGACTGCTACTGGCATCTCTCATATATCCATCCAACCTATACGCATAACCTCCTCTTCACTTACCAAATATCCACGACTTAAACCATAAAACACACCCTTGAAACTTACCCGGACGAGGCAATTGGAGGTCTGAAGAGGCCATTTATAACAGGACTTTAAAACAAATTAATATTGTATCTAACTACGAACGATTTAGTGGATTATGTTAACTCGTCCATTCGGTAAATTGTCTCTTGTAGTTACCTGTCCAGAGGAATTTCCCATCCAGGTAATAAATTAATTGGTAAAACGTCTCTTACTCGGCCCAGGTAATAAATTAATTGGTAAAACGTCTCTTACTCGGCCCAGGTAATAAATTAATTGGTAAAATGACTATTATTCAGCCCAGGCAATAAATTAATTGGTAAAACGTCTCTTATTCGGCCCAGGTAATAAATTAATTGGTAAAACGTCTCTTATTCAGCCCAGGTAATAAATTAATTGGTAAAACGTCTCTTATTCGGCCCAGGTAATAAATTAATTGGTAAAACGTCTCTTATTCGGCCCAGGTAATAAATTAATTCGTAAAACGTCTCTTATTCGGCCCAGGTAATAAATTAATTGGTAAAACGTCTCTTATTCGGCCCAGGTAATAAATTAATTGGTAAAACGACTCTTATTCGGCCCAGGTAATAAATTAATTGGTAAAACGTCTCTTATTCGGCCCAGGTAATAAATTAATTGGTAAAACGTCTCTTATTCGGCCCAGGTAATAAATTAATTGGTAAAACGACTATTACTCGGCCCAGGTGATAAATTAATTGGTAAAACGTCTCTTACTCGGCCCAGGTAACAGGCTAATTGTGTCCCATTTTCCAGGTACCTGTGTCGAAATTGATGATGCTGGTGGCGGCCAAGTGGAGGGAGTTCACGGCCCGCGGCCAAGAGGACGAGGAGGAGGAAGAGGTGGCCGAGGAGGAGGAGCAGGAGCCTGAGCCAGTTCAGGTCTGTTGATTTAGGAATTGAGGTGGCTCTCTCTCTCTCTCTCTCTCTCTCTCTCTCTCTCTCTCTCTCTCTCTCTCTCTCTCTCTCTCTCTCTCTCTCTCTCTCTCGTACAATTCTGTGTTAAATAAAACTAGATTTAATTCAACATTATTATACTGACTATTATAACTGTGGGGGATTTATGCCCGACTGTGGGGGATTTATGCCAGACTATGGGGGATTTAATGCCCGTTTGTGAGGGAATTTATGCCCGATTGTGGGAAATTTAGCCCGGTCTTGGGGAAAGTTTGTTATTGGTGTCGGGGCCTTGGGGTCTAGGGACGTTTTGGGGATATTTTATTACCCGTTTATTGACGATTTAGCCTAATGACCATCCGTCCTCTTAGCATCGTTAGTAAATACAGGTAGTCGTCGACTTACGACCTATGCGACTTACGTCTGTTCGACTTTACGACCGGCGGTACGACAGTTTTGGCCCCAGCCCCAGTGTAAATAATAAACCAATTGTACTGTAGTATGCAGTGATTTACTTAAACCTGACGACCGTAACAATAATGAACAAAGAAAATGTTGATAAAATATGACTTAAAGATGATTATATTATCATTACACATTACAGTATAATATACGTAAGGTAATTATAACATAGGCCGACTTACGACCAGATCAACTTACGACCGGTCGGCCGTAACCAATCTAGGTCGTAAGTCGACGACTACCTGCATAAAAGAAACTGTGTCTGATTGATTGATTGGCAGAAAAATATATTAGACCCCTCCCTGTTAGTATTGGGGGCGGGGGAGGGGGGGGGTGAACTACAGGTGGGGGGCTATATTAGGGGGTTAATAATATGCCCCCCTGTTTTACCTGTAGATTAGTCCCCTGTTATTATTGGGGGGGGGTGAACTACAGGTGGGGGCTATATTAGGGCGGTCAATCTTCAGGTGACTAAAGATGTCCATTGTTACCTGTTAAAATTTGTCTGTCTGTCATATATTACAAAGAGACATTATTATTGTGGTGGAGGGTGGTGTCACAGTGTGGAGGATGGTGTCAGTGTGTGGAGGATGGTGTCAGTGTGTGCGAATGGTGTCAGATGGAGTCACAGTGTGGAGGATGGTGTCATATATGTAACACACCATTATTGTTGTCAAGTGTGTGTCGGATGTATACCCTGTGTGTCATATATGCAACACACCATTATTGTTGTCAAGTGTGTGTCGGATGTATACCTTGTGTGTCATATATGAGACACTGTATGAGACACTTATGAGAAAGTCTAACAGCAGAAGACTATGGGCCTCAATACCTTGCAGAGTGTCGTCCAACGCCTGCAGTGTGGGGACCCCTCGCCGGTCATTAATTGGCTTCAACAACACGGACTTCTCAGGCGTCAAATGACTTGCCACTGTTGTCATAACCCCATGACGTGGACTAAACATTCTAGAAGCAAGGACGGGTCGGCCTGGAGGTGTAAGACCCGCGGCTGTGTCAAGTACAAGCTGACGGTGTCGATAAGGAACCGGTCGTTTTTCTCTAAGTCCCGCATGTCGTTACAGAAGTGGGTCCATGCCATCTACCTCTGGAGCGAGCGAGTCGGGGAGCGAACGGCCAGTCGGCTCGTTAACGTGTCCGAGAAAACCATGATCGACTGTTATAGTTTTTTCCGGGAGGTCTGTTCCAAGTACTTCCAGGCTAACCCCATCAGGCTGGGAGGTCCAGGGGTCGTGGTAGAGATGGATGACTCTTGCCTGACTCATAAACCCAAGTCTCGCCAACGGACGGGACAGCCCCAGCCACAGGCCCCTATATGGGTGTTCAACATCGTGGACACCAGCACCGATCCCGTCACCGGTTACACGGAGATCGTCCCGGCGACCGACGCGACCACATTACTACCCATCGTTAGAGCGGTGGTTCGTCCGGGCTCGGTGATCCACGGGGACGCACGCTGGTCGTACTGCGATCTACGGACCCTGGGGTACGCTCTCGTCGACCCGCCGATGCGTAACTGCGACACCGCCAGAGTCGTCGACGCTTACTGGAACAAACACAGGAATCAGATCAAGACGATGCGAGGATGTAAACACGACTTTGTTAAATCGTATCTACAGGAGTTCATGTGGCGCGATCGTTACTCCCAGAATGCTTTTGAGAATTTCTGTAACCATATCAACTTACAATTCCCTGTGTAATGGCTGGTAATCTTTTGTATTTTTGTAATTTAATGTATTGTGGTGAAGTTATTGTGATGTATATATTCAGATTATAAAGCTTGGAGATTCTCTTAAGCTTACACAATAATCCCAAGCTTGAGAATCACCTCAAAATAATTCTTAAGTTTAAAATATTATACCCAAATGAATTACAATTATCCGAAAGTCTCAATAATCCGGATCTCAGAGCCTAAGTTAACCCTAAACCTGACCTGACCTGACCTAAGTCAAGTCTTCCGTTTGTTATTGTTTACGTTTGTGTTTTGACCTGTGATGACCTTTTGTTTATTAAATCGAGTCATTGGATATGATGGGGTGTGGTATGGCTGGTGGTGTTAGTTAGCTGTAGGGACGGTGGTCATCATCAGTGGTAGTTAGCTGTAGGGACGGTGGTCATCATCAGTGGTAGTTAGCTGTAGGGACGGTGGTCATCATCAGTGGTCGTTAGCTGTAGGGACGGTGGTCATCATCAGTGGTCGTTAGCTGTAAACGAAAGTATATTTTTATTTGAATACGATATATATATTTTTTTCAACAATCTAAAAGTTCCGTAATTGCATCTTGTGATTTACGTATTGTTTACAGAAAGGGACTATTTTACGTAAACATTGGAACGTCAACAAACAATAAATTCAAACTTCGTAAAAAAACACTAATGCAAAATTCTTAAATGAAACGCATCCTGATTTACGATTTATTTACAGATCAAGGTATCAGATCAGATAAACTTGTTGTAATATATTATGTAACTTTGTAATATTAAATAAAGTTATTGTTGTTTCTCTTGTATAATTACTGTAATCCTAATATACAGAACAGGGAATGGGGTCGTTACTGTAAGACCTCTAATTAGTGGACTATGGTGATGAAGGTCTATTATATCGAGGGTGCGTTAGATGTAAAACCTCGATTTAATGGACTTTTGTGATGAAAGTCCATTGTATTGAGGGTCCGTTAGACGTTAAACCTCTATATAACGAACTATATTGAGATGAAGGTCCATTATATCGAGGGTCCATTAGGCATGGAGAGAGAAGTTCATTATAGGGAGGTTTTGCCGTGTTGTTGTGTTGGGGTCGTTAAACTTCAGGTGAAATGAGCTGGGGGGGGGGGGGCTAATTATCAGGTGGGAGGATATATCAGTCATTAGTCTGTCTGTCAGTTATCAAATCATTCGGGTGTCTTCTGCCTTACGAGGGGTTGTGGGAGGGTCGTTCAGCGATGTCGTTAGAGATGAGTTTTGTCTGTGGGTAGTTAGTTCGACAATAAGACTTTAAAATATAAGTAGAATGGGGAGAATTATTATAGATATGAATAATAATGAGAATAATAATGATGACAGTACAGTAATCCCGTGTTTTTCGTGGGAATTAAGTCTCTGAAACCGCCGTTAAAAGCCCCAAACTGTGAATACTCTTAGGAATCACTGTAGCCACCAAACAGCTGAGGCAGGTCATGACCTTAACCACTGGGCCTTGCTCCACCACTCACGACCCAGAGGTCACACTCATCACTGTATTAACATAATTATTTAAAACTAATCATATTGTTGGATAATAATGGAAAAACGTAAAAATGTTTATATTCAAAAAATGTTTATTTACAAGTATTAAAATTTTTATATTTGGCTGAGGTCTGCAACACCCACATTGCCAGCCTGTCCCTGCCCGCCCTCACAGTACAGTAGACGGGTGTGGGGTGAGGCTTCTAAGAGCAGCGGGTGTACTAGGCGGTCCAGAGTGGCCGCACCTCACTGGGGGTTATGAAAAAAATGGCGTGGAATTTTATTTTTTGTTTTTTAAGGATATTTTATATATATAATTTTTGAGTAAAAAAAATGCGAATGGTCAAAACTGCTATAAAAACCCTGTGAAAAAGACGGGATTACTGTACATTAAAAGAGGTTGAATGATTCACAAAATATCTCCAGCTTAGATTAGTTCACCTAAAGATTACCTACTGTAATGTTAATCTAACCTAACCTGGCTTAATGTAATCTAACCTAACTATACGGGGAGTTAGGTTAGGTCAGGTCAGGCTAGATTGGGTAAGATAAAGTCAGGTCAGCAGCAGTAACCACAGAGGGAGTTAAGAGAAGTAATATCAGGTCAGGTTAGGTCAGGTCAGCAGCAGTAACCACAGAGGTAATGTGAGGTCAGTACCACCACAGAGGGGGTAGGTAGGTGACAGCACCAACTTGCTGAGACCAGTTAAATTGAACTTCGCAGGTGACCCCAAAGGGTAGAGGCCGTCCGAGGAAATCCAAAGTGGAGGAGGAGGCCGAGGAGGAACTCGACGAGGACAGCGAGGGCGTCGGCAAGAAGAAGCGAGGACGTAAACGAACCAGCGTAGGAGAGGCCAAGGTGAAGAAGGGCGGTAAAGTGCCCACCCTCAAGATTAAGTTGGGCAAAAGGAAGAAGGAAACATCGGTGAGTTTGGTGAGCTGATGGAGTCATTTGGTTCACTGTTGGTACATTATTGACCTACACCTGTACACACACTACAGCCATTACCCCACACACACACTACAGCCATTACCCCCCCCCCCCCCCCACACACACACACACACACACACAGCTGATGGAGTCATTTGGTTCACTGTTGGTACATTATTGACACACACCTGTACACATTTTACAGCCATTACCCCACACACACACTACAGCCATTACCCCACACACACACTACAGCCATTACCCCACACACACACACACTACAGCCATTACCCCACACACACACACACACTACAGCCATTACCCCACACACACACACACTACAGCCATTACCCCACACACACACACACTACAGCCATTACCCCACACACACACACACACTACAGCCATTACCCCACACACACACACACTACAGCCATTACCCCACACACACTACAGCCATTACCCCCCCCCCCCCCCCACACACACACACACAGGTAAAAGAAATAATTGTCCTAAGAGTCAACATTTAAAGGTAATAAACATTTTGAGAACCTAACCCCCACAAATTTGGGGTTTTGGGGGGGGGGGGGGGGGCTGTACTACTACTACACACTGACGTTTGTAAATAGTTGACGTACATACACCTAGACACCAGACATAGATATACGCACACTACTACTATGTGGCCTCCAGTCCCCCCTAATAGCCACACCTTCGCCGCCATTTTATTACCTTAATATTAACTATCCTAATACATAAGTAGCTATCCTAACTGTGTTGAGTTAGTTGAGCCGCAGATCTATACAACATTCAGTGACTGTTGCCTCATAGTTTAGTTGAGCCACAGATCTATGCAACATTCAGTGACTGTTGCCTCATAGTTTAGTTGAGCCACAGATCTATGCAACATTCAGTGACTGTTGCCTCATAGCCTAGTTGAGCCACAGATCTATGCAACATTCAGTGACTGTTGCCTCATAGCCTAGTTGAGCCACAGATCTATGCAACTTTCAGTGACTGTTGCCTCATAGTCTAGTTGAGCCACAGATCTATGCAACATTCAGTGACTGTTGCCTCATAGTCTAGTTGAGCCACAGATCTATGCAACATTCAGTGACTGTTGCCTCATAGTTTAGTTGAGCCACAGATCTATGCAACATTCAGTGACTGTTGCCTCATAGCCTAGTTGAGCCACAGATCTATGCAACATTCAGTGACTGTTGCCTCATAGCCTAGTTGAGCCACAGATCTATGCAACATTCAGTGACTGTTGCCTCATAGTCTAGTTGAGCCACAGATCTATGCAACATTCAGTGACTGTTGCCTCATAGTCAGTATCTGCAACTGTTGTCGGCTTTGGGGGCAGAAGCTTTCGTTCCCCTGAGGCAGAGCAAAGCCGACTTAAGGCGAGAGAAGGACAGTTGACATCTCATCCAGGCTGTAACATAACTTCTGGGCTGCTGCTTCTGTTCGGAGATCAGCTCCGCGAGTCTGGCGTAGAAACATCTTGCACTTGGTCCCATCCCACGAGAGGCACACACACACACACACACACACACACACACACACACACACACACACACTGACGTTTGTACATAGTTTTAGATTATTAATGTACATACACTTAGACACCATGCATACATATACGCACACTACTACTACTACACACACACACACATACATACAGGTAAGAGACACACACACACACACACCCCATATCTTTTCTCAGGACAATACCCACCTACTGTCTTCCAAACAGACAGACAGACAAACACAGTAATTAGTAGCCATAGATAATTATATTAATATATATATGTGTGTATGTATGCCATAAGTGTCGTTAAGCGATGTGGCGGTGAAAAATGACCTCAAATGACCTTGTATAACCTCTAATGACTTCAAATTACCTCTGATGACCCCAAATGACCTTATATAACCTCTAATGACTTCAAATTACCTCTGTTGACCTCAAATGACCTCTACCCTCTTCCCCCAGTCTATAACCTTGACCCCAGATAGTCGTTAGGTCACTACAGTAATATCCCCATTAGCTGGAACAATCGGTCCAGAACACTTCCAGGAATGACATATTTCCAGGTAACCAGACGACTCTCAAACCTGGAAAAATATCCCCCATTCCCGGAATTTTCTGGGTAAATGTATGTCTGTGTGCGTGTACAGTGGAATGTAAGGAAGAGATTGTACGTCTATGTAAGTTTCATGACTGTTTATCTAGCAATATAACACCATGTGCGTATTACCATCTAACCATTAATAATTGTAATAATCTTTCCATAAATTCTTAATCACCATTCATATCTTGTTTAAAAAAAAAATGATTTACACACGTTCCAAACAGCCAATCCCGGGGAATAAAGCGTCAAGGTAGAAGTGAAGCCAGATGAATAATAATGTATCTTAGGGTGAAGTGATCGTGTGGTTAATAATAATAATAATTCTTGTGGTCGATTTGCGAGGAATGGCGATCCTTTCAGTGTGTTTGGTTTAAGTTCTTCTAAAGTGTGCTTGGTTTAAGTTCTTCTAAAGTGTGCTTGGTTTTAAGCTCTTCTAAAGTGTGCTTGGTTTTAAGTTCTTGTAAAGTGTGCTTGGTTTTAAGCTCTTCTAAAGTGTGCTTGGTTTTAAGTTCTTGTAAAGTGTGCTTGGTTTTAAGTTCTTGTAAAGTGTGCTTGGTTTTAAGCTCTTCTAAAGTGTGCTTGGTTTTAAGCTCTTCTAAAGTGTGCTTGGTTTTAAGTTCTTCTAAAGTGTGCTTGGTTTTAAGTTCTTGTAAAGTGTGCTTGGTTTTAAGTTCTTCTAAAGTGTGCTTGGTTTAAGTTCTTCTAAAGTGTGCTTGGTTTTAAGCTCTTCTAAAGTGTGCTTGGTTTTAAGTTCTTGTAAAGTGTGCTTGGTTTTAAGTTCTTGTAAAGTGTGCTTGGTTTTAAGTTCTTGTAAAGTGTGCTTGGTTTTAAGTTCTTGTAAAGTGTGCTTGGTTTTAAGTTCTTGTAAAGTGTGCTTGGTTTTAAGCTCTTCTAAAGTGTGCTTGGTTTTAAGTTCTTGTAAAGTGTGCTTGGTTTTAAGTTCTTCTAAAGTGTGCTTGGTTTTAAGTTCTTGTAAAGTGTGCTTGGTTTTAAGTTCTTGTAAAGTGTGCTTGGTTTTAAGCTCTTCTAAAGTGTGCTTGGTTTTAAGCTCTTCTAAAGTGTGCTTGGTTTTAAGTTCTTGTAAAGTGTGCTTGGTTTTAAGTTCTTCTAAAGTGTGTTTGGTTTTAAGCTCTTCTAAAGTGTGCTTGGTTTTAAGTTCTTGTAAAGTGTGCTTGGTTTTAAGCTCTTCTAAAGTGTGCTTGGTTTTAAGCTCTTCTAAAGTGTGCTTGGTTTTAAGCTCTTCTAAAGTGTGCTTGGTTTTAAGTTCTTGTAAAGTGTGCTTGGTTTTAAGTTCTTGTAAAGTGTGCTTGGTTTTAAGCTCTTCTAAAGTGTGCTTGGTTTTAAGTTCTTGTAAAGTGTGCTTGGTTTTAAGTTCTTGTAAAGTGTGCTTGGTTTTAAGTTCTTGTAAAGTGTGTTTGGTTTTAAGCTCTTCTAAAGTGTGCTTGGTTTTAAGTTCTTGTAAAGTGTGTTTGGTTTTAAGTTCTTCTAAAGTGTGCTTGGTTTTAAGTTCTTGTAAAGTGTGCTTGGTTTTAAGTTCTTGTAAAGTGTGTTTGGTTTTAAGTTCTTCTAAAGTGTGCTTGGTTTTAAGTTCTTGTAAAGTGTGCTTGGTTTTAAGTTCTTGTAAAGTGTGTTTGGTTTTAAGTTCTTGTAAAGTGTGCTTGGTTTTAAGTTCTTGTAAAGTGTGCTTGGTTTTAAGTTCTTGTAAAGTGTGTTTGGTTTTAAGTTCTTGTAAAGTGTGCTTGGTTTAAGTTCTTGTAAAGTGTGCTTGGTTTAAGTTCTTGTAAAGTGTGCTTGGTTTTAAGTTCTTCTAAAGTGTGTTTGGTTTTTGTCTGTGGTATTTTTTCAAGGTTTTATTCACTTCTGTTGAGTGCGTGGGTAGAGTAACACACCCACGCACTCTAAATACTGTTACAAGTGTGTTACATGTTATAACACACAAGTCCCTATAAATTCAATTTGTTTTACTTCTGTTAGAGTGTGTGTGTAGAGTGTGTGGCCAGAGTAAGACACCCACTCACTCTAAAATGGTGTTCCTGTGCTACTTTTAACATGCAGGATACTTTTATGAGGAGCTCCTAATGTTCCTTTACCACATAGACGTTTTATTAAGTACCCAGGGCAGGATATTATTGTGTGAGAGAGTTTTAAAATGGCTGTCTTCAGTAACCTATTGTTGTGTTCATTATTCTTCCTCTCTATCCTAATGGCCAGGGTATGACACAAGGCTGTAATTACCCCCAAATTAGGGTAATATTGTGTAAAAAGTGTAAATGATTGCCTTCAAATACCCAATTCTTGTACCCACAATGCCCTCTCCTAATGGCCAGGGTATGACACAAGGCTGTAATTACCCCCAAATTAGGGTAATATTGTGTAAAAAGTGTAAATGATTGCCTTCAAATACCCAATTCTTGTACCCACAATGCCCTCTCCTAATGGCCAGGGTATGACACAAGGCTGTAATTACCCCCAAATTAGGGTAATATTGTGTAAATAATTGCCTTCAAATACCCAATTCTTGTACCCACAATGCCCTCTCCTAATGGCCAGGGTATGACACAAGGCTGTAATTACCCCCAAATTAGGGTAATATTGTGTAAATAATTGCCTTCAAATACCCAATTCTTGTACCCACAATGCCCTCTCCTAATGGCCAGGGTATGACACAAGGCTGTAATTACCCCCAAATTAGGGTAATATTGTGTAAATAATTGCCTTCAAATACCCAATTCTTGTACCCACAATGCCCTCTCCTAATGGCCAGGGTATGACACAAGGCTGTAATTACCCCCAAATTAGGGTAATATTGTGTAAATAATTGCCTTCAAATACCCAATTCTTGTACCCACAATGCCCTCTCCTAATGGCCAGGGTATGACACAAGGCTGTAATTACCCCCAAATTAGGGTAATATTGTATAAATGGCTGCCTTCAAATACCCAATTCTTGTACCCACAATGCCCTCTCCTAATGGCCAGGGTATTTATCTTATATCCTTAAAAAAAAACGACAATAATTAAAACAAATTCATTCCACTTTGCTTTTAAAAATTTTTGCTTGCCCTTTGGCCCTTCATCTGACAGGTCCAAGACAAGGGGTTGAACAAAACTTATGAGGCGCAACCGCAGGAGCGAGAGAACGTATGTTTTTCCTACATCTACAGTTATTTAAGCATGTTCTACGATTGTATAAATAAGGCTTTTTCTGTCTCTCTATCTCTCTCTCTCTCTCTCTTTCTTTCTTTCTTGCTGTCTCTCTTTCTCTATTTCATTTCTTTGTAGAACAGTTTTGAATTTTTTTTTTTTTTTTTTTTTTATATCATGTTGTTTACTTGGTGGGCATCAGTCCTCCCTCGTGTTGTTCACTGTACAGAAGACAGATACCCATGTCTGTGGGTTGTGGGGCAGTATCTATAAACCCATGGGCAGTGTACTGGCTGCCCCCACCAATACTTGTCATATATAACACAGTATCAAATCCTTCACATTGGATTGTAAACTAAATTCATCTGCAAAAAAAGACATTCAAGAGAAAACAAAAAAAAGACCCCATAAAAAAAAGTTGTCATATTTTTTTGCTTCAAGTGAGACAAAAATAATTAGTGTGTGGATGGCCATGGTTGGCCATACGAGTCCCTCCGGCCGACGCTTCGTGGTAAGGCTAATCGTAACCCGGGATTCCTGCCCCCAGGAGGACGACTCGAGCCAGGACAGCGACGCAGAGTTCGAGCAGATGTTGGCCGAGGCCGAGGACATGAACAAGGCCGAGGACGAGGCCGAGCAGGTCACTGGAACCAAGAAGAAGGCCAAGACTAAGATTGGGAACAAGTCGAAAAGGAGGAAGAGGATGAAGGCTAAAGACGAAGATGGCTATGAGACTGATCACCAAGTGAGTATTAATGGTGACCTGTGTGTGGTGACCTGTGTGTGGTGACCTGTGTGTGGTGACCTGTGTGTGGTGACCTGTGTGTGGTGACCTGTGTGTGGTGACCTGTGTGTGTGGTGACCTGTGTGTGTGGTGACCTGTGTGTGTGGTGACCTGTGTGTGTGGTGACCTGTGTGTGGTGACCTGTGTGTGGTGGTATGGTGGTGACATGATCAGTGTTGGAGGGGGTGGGGAAGGCTGCTGTGTTATGAGTCATGGATGAGTACTGCTGCCTGGGTGACATGATCAGTGCTGGAGGGGGTGCTGAAGGCTGCTGTGTTGTGAGTCCTGGATGAGTACTGCTGCCTGGGTGACATGATCAGTGCTGGAGGGGGTGCTGAAGGCTGCTGTGTTGTGAGTCATGGATGAGTTCTGCTGCCTGGGTGACATGATCAGTGCTGGGTTGGTGATTGGTGTGTCTAGTGTAATCTTGCATGACAGTTTAACATTACAGTATTTTAACATTATTAACATTTTCAAGACTAATTATGAACTAATATTGTTACTATTAATATATCGTACTAATAGTTTAAAGACTAGTAATGAACTAACATCTTTCCTATTTATATACTAATAGCTTCAAGACTAGCAATGTACTCTTATTAATATCTCTACGACACTCTATTAAAATTTTAACAACATTTACACCAGAAAAATGTCTGTTGACGACTTATTGACAAGAATAATGTAAACGTGTCGTAAATTTCTTCACTATTGATAATATTTGACAGAATAATATCTTCGATGTTTCTGAAGGCATTTGATACAGTGAAACCTCAATTTAACGAACTCCATGGGGAGGCTATTCCGTTATATCGAGGTTTTACTCAAGGTAAACTTCCCTTCACTGACTTTAATCAAATTTCAGACATTTAAAAAGACAAACGTAAACTCAATTTCTAAATAAATTTCGAGACATTTGTAAAATTTTAATACAATGTCTTCGATATTTTTCCAGGACATTTAACTAATATTTTCTTATACTTAACTAGTCTCCCCCCAATCAGGATTACTGCGAGGTGTGTCAACAAGGCGGTGAGATCATACTGTGCGACACGTGCCCCAAGGCCTACCACCTGGTGTGTCTTGAGCCCGAACTAGAGGAGGCACCTGAGGGGAAATGGTCTTGTCCCACCTGTGAGGTCGAGGGAGTCAAGGAAGAGGACGAGCATATGGAGTACTGTAAAGTTTGTAAGGTGAGTGATGGTTGGTCGAGGGGTAGTGGTCGAGGGGGAGGTGGTCGAGGGGTAGTGGTCGAGGGTGTACTGGGAGGGTAGGGTTAGGTTAAGTAGTAAATTTTAACCTTTCGACACAAATCACCGGAGGTCGACCAATATCTTTTTCCCGTGTATTATTTGGCGAGTTTTAAACCAATCTGATCTTCATTGTTGGCGTAAATTCAAATGCGATTGGTGGAAAAAAATTATCCTGATACAGATACCTCATTGGTCACGACTGGATGACGTCGGTTAATATTACCCGTCCGTGATCCATAACTCGGGCCACGACAATAACATCTCGCGAAGACTGAAAACTCCGTAAAATCGATTAAATTCAATTGTGTCGCTATTATCCATTTCCACCGAGGTTCAAAATGATCAGAATAAAGAGATTTAAAAGATTCATTTGTTTATATCTTCGGGGAGCACTACTGTATGGCCTAAAGTTAAATAATACTTTTGTTTGGTTGAAATAGGGTTAGGTTAGGGTATGGTTAGGTTAGTGTTAGGTTAGGTTTACTTGTACGAGTGTCTTTGTTTATTTGTTTACATGTTCGAGAATTATATTTATTTATTAATGTACGTACGACTATGTTTATCGTCATTTTTCCCGCAGGATGGAGGTGAATTGCTGTGCTGTGATTCGTGTGTCAACGCCTACCACACATACTGCCTGTCTCCGCCCCTATACAAGGTGCCAGAGGGAGAGTGGACCTGCCAGAGGTGTGCCTGTGAGCCTCTGCCTGGCCGCGTACAGAAGATATTGTTCTGGAGGTGTGTGGCAACTGTTGGTCTTCTTAGGGATGGACTTTAGTTCGTTATATGGAGGTTTTACATATAATGGGCCTTTGATATAATGGACTTTCATCTCTATATGGTTCATTAGATGGGGGTTTTACATATAATGGGCCCTTGATATAATGGACTTTCATCTCTATATGGTTCATTAGATGGGGGTTTTACATATAATGGGCCCTTGATATAATGGACTTTCATCTCTATATAGTTCATTAGATGGAGGTTTTACATATAATGGGCCCTTGATATAATTGGACTTTCATCTCTATATAGTTCATTAGATGGAGGTTTTACATATAATGGACCCTTGATATAATGGACTTTCATCTCTATATAGTTCATTAGATGGAGGTTTTACATATAATGGGCCCTTGATATAATGGACTTTCATCTCTATATAGTTCATTAGATGGAGGTTTTACATATAATGGGCCCTTGATATAATGGACTTTCATCTCTATATAGTTCATTAGATGGAGGTTTTACATATAATGGACCCTTGATATAATGGACTTTCATCTCTATATAGTTCATTAGATGGAGGTTTTGCATATAATTCACCCTCGATATAATGGACTTTCATCTCTAGTTCATTAGTTTCTGTTAAGTTAGGTTAGATTAGGTTATGCCAGGCTAGATTAACATACATTAACCACGCACTCTAACACCCCCCCCCCCCTCCCCCCCTACAGGTTCGTTGATCCCCCCAAACCACCGGATAATTGGAAAGAGGCCGTCGGAGAGAAGGCCGAGAAGTACCAATTTAAACAGCTGCGGGAGTTCCTGGTCAAATGGGTGGATATGTCCTTCTGGCACTGTTCCTGGATCTCGGAGTTGATGCTGGACGTTTATCATCCACAGGTGTGTGTGTGTGTGTGTGAACCCTGAGGTGTGGGTTTTTATGTGCGTATGTGAACATGTGCGTATAAGTCTTTTCCCTCATTATAAACTAACCATTGTTATTAAAATTATGTACTGGAAGAAAAATAATCACAATAATTATGACCCATTTAATTAATTATCCCCCAAACTTTATAATTAATCCAGTAATTAATTATCCAAAAGCTTCAATAATTAATCCAGTAATTAATTATCCAAAAGCTTCAATAATTAAATCCCATTATAATTAATTACCGAGGAATAACTACCCGGGAGACGCAGATGTAAACAAAACGTCTCTATTTCCGCCAGATGTTACGGTCGTATTTCAAGAAGTTTGACCCCGATGAGCCGCCAATTCCAGGGATAGACGACGACGATGAGTTAGGCTCCCAGAGACGACACAAGAAGGAGATTGACCCCAATTCACTGGAGGAAAGGTGAGGTCAAGTGTAGGTGTGAGGTCAACTGTTTATTTGACCTGTGGAATAAAGGTCAAGTTTGTTATTTAGATGTGGCCTCTTTATTTACCTAATGGCCAACCCCACCCCCCTCAACCCCACCTCAACCCCACCCCGCCGCACCCCACCTAGCGTCTTATTTCTGACCCTCAAAGGTACTACAAATACGGCATCAAGTCCACGTGGCTCAAGATCCACCGCGTGCTGAACCACCGCACGCTGCGAGACGGAACGACCCAGTACCTCGTTAAGTGGCGTGACCTCCAGTACGACCAAGCGACCTGGGAGGACGAAGACGAGGACATCGTTGGGCTTAAAACAGCCATCGAGTTCTACCATGATCTGAGGGCTGCTTGTAATGCTGATGTGGGAAGTAAGTCAGTGTAGTGAGTCAGTGTAGTGGTGTAGTGAGTCAGTTTACCATTAACTTATATTAGGTTAACAACAGAAAGGTGAGAATAATTTGGTTAAGTTAGGATTTTTATGTTAGGTTAGATTAAGTTCGAATTTAGCCAGAATAACAAAAAAAAAAAAGATTTACCTTAACTCACTAATAACCTAACCTAACCACAACCAACTTATTCCCACAGCCAAGAACAAGAAGGGCAAGAGGAAGGGCAAATCACGCACCAGAGAGTTGGGCGACGAAGACCGTGAACCTTCCTCCCCCCGGCGCTACACTCCCCCACCAGACAAACCCATTACCAACCTCAACAAGAAACTGGAGAAGCAACCGGATTACATCGACATAACTGGCCTGTCACTTCACGAATATCAGCTAGAGGGCGTTAACTGGCTGAGGTGAGGTGGTTAGGGTATCTGTCTACGTGTGTGAGTGTCTGTCTGTCAATAAGTTGGTGAAACAGGTCTATATTGAGAATGTTGGTGGGGGGGGGGGGGGGGGGGGACTTTCTCTTCCCGTCTCTTCTCTATAGATTCCATAAATACATAGTTTATTTTGTCCTCCCGTCGTCCTCACGTCGTCCTCCCGTTACAGGTACTCATGGGGCCAAGGCACGGACACCATCTTGGCCGACGAGATGGGCTTAGGAAAGACCATCCAGACTATCGCCTTCCTCTACTCTCTATACAAAGAGGGCCACTCCAAGGGGCCATTCCTGGTGGCCGTGCCCCTGTCCACGATCATCAACTGGGAGAGGGAGTTCGAAATGTGGGCCCCGGATTTCTATGTCGTTACCTACGTCGGGGATCGCGACTCACGCACGATGATCCGCGAACACGAGCTGTCGTTCGAGGAAGGGGCGGTGCGTAGTGCGTCCAAGGCCACGCGTATCCGTACCACTAACGTCAAGTTCAACGTTCTGCTGACTTCCTATGAGATGATATCCATGGATCAGGCTTGTCTGGGGTCCCTAGAGTGGGCGTGTTTGGTCGTCGACGAGGCTCATAGGCTCAAGAGTAATCAGTCTAAGGTAAGATCACGGAGCCTAGCCTAGCCTCGGTGTCTGAAATATATTGTTTACATTTTAATATGTCATTTATTTGGGTCTTGTGAAGATTAGACACCCCAGTTTATTTCACTTGATTAACCTAACCTAACCCTACCCTAATCTAACCACCCCAGATAGCATTTGGAGTGTATAACCATCAGGTGAAATGAACTAAGGGTGACTAATCTAGCTTGCCGCCATCAAACTCATTATTAATGTTGTTATTATTATTATTATTATTATTGTTGTTATTATTGTTTTTGTTTACTCCCGACAGTTCTTCCGAGTGCTTAACCAGTACAACATCATCTACCGGCTGCTCCTGACTGGTACACCTCTCCAGAACAACTTGGAGGAGCTGTTTCATCTGCTAAACTTCCTGTGCCCAGAGAAGTTCAGTGACCTGTCAACTTTCCAGAACGAATTTGAAGACATCGCCAAGGAAGACCAGATTAAGAAACTTCACGACCTCCTGGGGCCTCACATGTTGCGGAGGTTGAAGACTGATGTGTTGAAGGTGAGGTTAGGGAGGTTACGTTAGAGGTCAGGGAGGTTAGGTTAGGTTAGGAGGTGAGTAAAGATGAAGACCATATTAAGAAACTTCACGACCTCCTGGGGCCTCACATGTTGCGGAGGTTGAAGACTGATGTGTTGAAGGTGAGGTCAGGGAGGTTACGTTAGAGGTCAGGGAGGTCAGGTATTGTAAACGCCTAATCCGTACTTTTAGATTTAAGAAGAAATTAAATAGTTTACCATATCTGATATTAACATTCTCCTAACACTACCTAAGTACCCTATCCACTCTTTATCCACATTATTCCATCGTTGTTTGTTGTTGTTTATCCTCCGCAGAACATGCCAACGAAATCCGAGTTCATAATCCGGGTGGAACTGTCGCCACTACAGAAGAAATATTACAAGTATATTCTGACGCGGAACTTTGAAGCCTTGAACTCTAGAGGAGGCGGTCAGCAGGTGTGTGTGGGTGGGCGGGTGTGTGTGTGGGCGGGCGTGGGTGTGTGTGTGTGTTGATATATATTGTATTTACATTATAGTTGTAATAATAATAACTACTGAAATAACAACAGCAATAACCTAATCATCATAACTAACAACCTAATCACCATACCCTATTGCAGGTCTCCCTTCTGAACATCGTAATGGACCTGAAGAAATGCTGTAATCACCCTTACCTCTTCCCCGCTGCTTCCGAAGAGGCGCCTAAACTACCCAATGGCATGTATGTCACCAAAGACCTCGTTAAGGCCAGCGGGAAGTTTATTTTGTTGGAGAGTATGTTGGAGAAGCTGAAGAGAGATGGTCATAGGTGAGTGTTGGAGGTGATCCTAGCTGAGGTGGGTGGTGGAGAGGTGATCCTAGCTGAGTGGTGGTGAGAGGTGATCCTAGCTGAGTGTTCGTGGAGGTGGTGGAGAAGGGTGAGGTGTGTTGGTGGAGAAGGGTACATATTGTTGGAGTGTGTGTTGGTGATCATGTGGCTTTATTAATGATCTATACATTAAATGTATTTTATTAATTTATTCATTTAAGTAATTTTTTTATTCACTTTACTCAGTTAATTTGTTATTTTTATTGACTTTATTAATTTATTCACATTATTCATTGATTTGTATTAATTTTATTCATTTTTATTGACTTAATTCATTTATTCACATTATTTATTGATTTTATTGACTTTATTCACATTATTTATTGATTTTATTGACTTTATTCACATTATTTATTGATTTTATTGACTTTATTCACATTATTTATTGATTTTATTGACTTTATTCACATTATTTATTGATTTTATTGACTTTATTCACATTATTTATTGATTTTATTGACTTTATTCACATTATTTATTGATTTTATTGACTTTATTCACATTATTTATTGATTTTATTGACTTTATTTCTATCTTTAAGCTAATAAACGTGTGTGTGTTCCAGGGTGTTAATATTCTCCCAGATGACCAAAATGCTGGACATTCTAGAAGACTTCTGTGAAGGTCTCGGGTACAAGTACGAGAGGATCGACGGAGGCATTACTGGTCTGCTGCGTCAGGAAGCTATCGACAGGTTGGTTTAGCTCCCTTACGGTTGGGATTGGTTAGGTTAGGCTGGGTTTTAGTTGGGTTTTGGTTAGGTTAGGTTATGTTTAGGTTAGTTACTCTTAGTGGGAATCAGCCATACCCCGAAAGACTCTTAAGAGGGGGGGAGTAGGTCAGCCATACCCTAGACAATTCTCATATATACCCCAGACACTCAGGTACCCCCAGACAACTCAGGTACCCCCAGACAACTCAGGTACCCCCAGACATCTCAGATACCCCCAGACATCTCAGATACCCCCAGACACTCAGGTACCCCCAGACACTCAGATAGTCTTGTTCTCTCCCCTGGGGTATAGGTTCAACGCCCCCGGAGCGCAGCAGTTCATGTTCCTGTTGTCGACCCGGGCCGGTGGCCTCGGCATCAACTTGGCCACGGCCGACACCGTCATCATCTACGACTCCGACTGGAATCCACACAACGACATCCAGGCCTTCTCTCGTGCCCATCGGATTGGCCAGGCGAATAAGGTGAGACGAGGCCGTTGTATGTTTTTTTTTTGGTTGGCCTTTGGGGTCGTGGGAATTTAATGAGGGGTTGACCTAACGATGGGTCGGGTTAACTATGGTTCCTTCTCATACTCACAACAGTCTTTGTTAATTGTTATAAGTTTTGTTCATTAATCCAGAGATGTGAGATTAATCCACTAATCCATCATGTAGTGAGATTAATTGACTAATCCAGCGGTGTGGGATTAACCAACTGTAATCCTTCCACAGGTGATGATTTACCGGTTTGTAACTCGTAACTCGGTGGAGGAACGAGTGACACAGGTGGCCAAGAGGAAGATGATGTTGACCCACCTGGTTGTTAGGCCAGGTATGGGTGGCTCAAAGTCGACCAACTTCTCCAAACAGGAACTGGATGACATTCTCAGGTGTGGGTGTGTGTGGGGGTGTGGGTGTGGGTGGGTGGGTGGTTTACATATAATGGACTTTCATCTCTATATAGTTCATTAGGTGGAGATTTTACATATAATGGGCCCTTGATATAATGGACTTTCATCTCTATATAGTTCATTAGATGGAGGTTTTACATATAATGGGCCCTTGATATAATGGACTTTCATCTCTATATAGTTCATTAGATGGAGGTTTTACATATAATGGGCCCTTGATATAATGGACTTTCATCTCTATATACAGTAGTTCATTAGATGGAGGTTTTACATATAATGGGCCGTTGATATAATGGACTTTCATCTCTATATACAGTAGTTCATTAGATGGAGGTTTTACATATAATGGGCCCTTGATATAATGGACTTTCATCTCTATATAGTTCATTAGATGGAGGTTTTACATATAATGGACCCTTGATATAATGGACTTTCATCTCTATATAGTTCATTAGGTGGAGGTTTTACATATAATGGACCCTTGATATAATGGACTTTCATCTCTATATAGTTCATTAGATGGAGGTTTTACATATAATGGACCCTTGATATAATGGACTTTCATCTCCATACAGTCCATTAATTAGAGGCCCCCATATAAAGAACCCTTGATATAATGGACTTTCATCATACAGCTCATAAATAAAGGTCTCACTAGTTTAAACTTGTTCCATATTTTTAATTATTGACTAAAAAACTGTAACTACTCATCAGGTTTGGCACAGAGGAACTATTCAAAGACGAACTAGGCAAAGAGGACGAGGCAATCCACTACGATAACCAGGCCATCGAAGAGCTGTTAGACCGCAGTAAAGAGGGCATCGAACAGAAGGAGAACTGGGCTAACGAGTACCTCAGCTCGTTCAAGGTGGCGTCATACGTCACCAAGGAAGGCGAGGAGGTGAGAGACGGGGTGATTTGTACGGGGGATTTTGACCAATGGGGTGTCTCGATTTATTAAAGGTAGCTTCCTATTGGGCGATGGTTAGGGACGTGTTTGTAAATGCTGAGAAAATATTTAGATTGTGATTATTTGATTAATTATGACTTAATGGTAAACAGATGACTAAACATCATTCCTAAACATCATTATTGTGTTTTTTTTATGACAGGAGGAGATGGAGGATGTTGAGGTGTTGAAACAGGAAGCTGACAACACAGACTCACAGTACTGGGAGAGACTTCTGAGGCATCACTTTGAACAGCAACAAGAGGACCTTGCTCGTAGTCTGGGCAAGGGGAAGAGAGTCAGGAAACAGGTAATGTGGTGTGGGGGTGTGGT
Source organism: Homarus gammarus (assembly GCA_958450375.1). Classification (NCBI taxonomy): domain Eukaryota; kingdom Metazoa; phylum Arthropoda; class Malacostraca; order Decapoda; family Nephropidae; genus Homarus; species Homarus gammarus. The sequence goes on along the minus strand of CAUDMG010002198.1, from coordinate 486,517 downwards.
GTATGGGTGTATGGTGTGGTGTATGGTGTGGGGGTGTGGTGTATGGTGTGGTGTATGGGTGTGGTGTGGTGTATGGGTGTGGTGTGGTGTATCGTGTGGTGTATGGGTGTGGTGTATGGGTGTGGTGTGGTGTATGGGTGTGGTGTATGGGTGTGGTGTGGTGTATGGGTGTGGTGTGGTGTATGGTGTGGTGTATGGGTGTGGTGTGGTGTATGGTGTGGTGTATGGGTGTGGTGTGGTGTATGGTGTGGTGTATGGGTGTGGTGTGGTGTGGGGGTGTGGTGTATGGGTGTGGTGTGGTGTATGGTGTGGTGTATGGGTGTGGTGTGGTGTATGGTGTGGTATGGGTGTATGGTGTGGTGTATGGGTGTGGTGTGGTGTGTATGGTGTGATATATTTCTTTTTTTTACTTTTTCTTCTTGTTTTCACTAATACTACTACTACTACTATTACTGTTGTCTTTTGTTTCTGTTAATTGTACTGTTGATTATCACCTTAACTTAACAAAACCTGACCTACCCCAACAGGTGAATTACAACGATGCAGCGGATGGCCGAGAGGACTTGACCTGGCAGGAACAAGGGTCAGACTATAACTCGGACTTCTCGATGCCGTCCGATAATGACAACGATGATGAATTCGACGAGAAGAACGAGAGTGAGTATTAGGGGTGACCTGGCCTGGCCTTCTGTCCGTCTGGTGTTTAGTTTTTGTCGTTATTGTTATTATTTTCGTCATTGTCTTATTGTCATCATCATTATTGTCATTATTATATAACAGTAGTATTAATATTTGGTTAACAACAGAGGTGACCCCATACACAAGGTTTTAAAGTAAGTAATTCCAATGATATTTTATAAACGAGTGACTAGACCCCTCAGGAGAAACAACCACCCCACAACCCCCCTCCCCACAACCCCCTCCCCACCCCACAACCCTCCTCCCCACCCCACAACCACCAACTCAACGTGTAATTCTTTCCCGCAGGTGAAGGCGGCAGGCGATCTAGGCGTCGTGGCGACCGGAACGACAGAGACCGGCCTTTACCACCACTATTGGCAAGAGTCGGAGGGAACATTGAGGTAATGGCAGTCTTGTTTACTACCGTCCGATGCTCTGTTTACCTCCCGGGACCCCAGACCTGTTTATAACACACCTAACGACCCACTAAATTCCTCTCTGCCGTTTGGGTTATTAATCCTAGTTAAGAGTGTTGGCTATTGCAGGGATTTTAATAATGTTGTAATTATTTTAATGTGTGTTGCAAGATTTAGGTATTGCTAGATTTTAATGTGTTCCAGTATTTTTAAATGTGTGTTGCAAAAGTTAGGTCTTGCAGGGATTTTAATAATTTTGTAATTATTTTAATGTGTGTTGCTAAAGTTAGGTATTGCAGTATTTTAATGTGTTGCAGTATTTTTAAAGTGTGTGTTGGAAGTGTTAGGTCTTGCAGGATTTTAATGTGTGTTGCAAGTGTTTAATGATGGAGGGTTCACCTGAAGATTAAACACCCTAACCTAACACCAACCTATCCCAACTTAACACTAACCTAACCTAACACCAACCTATCCTAACATAACACTAACCTAACCTAACACCAACCTATCCCAACGTAACACTAACCTGACCTAACCTACCCTAACCTAACCTATCCCAACGTAACACTAACCTAACCTAACCTGGGGTGCCTAATCTTCAGGTGAACTTTTTAATATATATTTAATTTTATTTACTAATTTTATTGTTTATTTATTAAGGAATTTTTCAGATTTTTATTATTATTGAATTTTACTTGAAATGGATCACCTGAAGATTAGCCACCCCAGCTTATTTCACCTGAAGATTAGCCACCCCAGCTTATTTCACCTGAGGATTAACCCCTCAGCTTATTTCACCTGAGGATTAACTCCCTCAGCTTATTTCACCCTAAGACTACCGTTAAGTTAGGTTAGGTTAATTTAAGTGTGGCTAAGGTTAAGTGTGGTTAAGTTAGGGTTGTTAATAATTAGTCCATTAATCTTGACTGGGCCAATAAGCTATGGTCGCAGTTGTAAAATGTGGACGACATTAAACCTGGAGACTTATAGGAGCTTTGATGAAGCTTTATCCTCAGCTTAGAGGCACTCCTGGACAAAACTAGTGTGTTAAGTGTGTGTGTCAAGTGTGTCTGTTAAGTGTGTGTGTCCTAAGTGTGTCTGTTAAATGTCCAAGTGTATGTGTTAGGTGTGTGTGTGTCTGTCTGTCTGTCTGTCTGTTTATCCAGCAGTAATTGGGGACCTGGATAATAGTTGATATGTGAATCGTGTTCTGGGGTAACAGTTTAGCCAGTGCAGTTAGTGAGGTGTCCGATCTACCTGGGTCATGCAGCTCGTTAACTCGGGGCGTGGTTGTTGTGTTGGCGACAGCTTCTACACCTTAAACACTGGGTCATGCAGCTCGTTAACTCAGGGTGTGGTTGTTGTGTTGGTGACAGCTTCTACACCTTAAACACTGGGTCATGCAGCTCGTTAACTTAGGGTGTGGTTGTTGTGTTGGTGACAGCTTCTACACCTTAAACACTGGGTCATGCAGCTCGTTAACTTAGGGTGTGGTTGTTGTGTTGGTGACAGCTTCTACACCTTAAACACTGGGTCATGCAGCTCGTTAACTTAGGGTGTGGTTGTTGTGTTGGTGACAGCTTCTACACCTTAAACACTGGGTCATGCAGCTCGTTAACTTAGGGTGTGGTTGTTGTGTTGGTGACAGCTTCTACACCTTAAACACTGGGTCATGCAGCTCGTTAACTCGGGGTGTGGTTGTTGTGTTGGTGACAGCTTCTACACCTTAAACACTGGGTCATGCAGCTCGTTAACTCAGGGTGTGGTTGTTGTGTTGGTGACAGCTTCTACACCTTAAACACTGGGTCATGCAGCTCGTTAACTTAGGGTGTGGTTGTTGTGTTGGTGACAGCTTCTACACCTTAAACACTGGGTCATGCAGCTCGTTAACTCAGGGTGTGGTTGTTGTGTTGGTGACAGCTTCTACACCTTAAACACTGGGTCATGCAGCTCGTTAACTTAGGGTGTGGTTGTTGTGTTGGTGACAGCTTCTACACCTTAAACACTGGGTCATGCAGCTCGTTAACTCGGGGTGTGGTTGTTGTGTTGGTGACAGCTTCTACACCTTAAACACTGGGTCATGCAGCTCGTTAACTCAGGGTGTGGTTGTTGTGTTGGTGACAGCTTCTACACCTTAAACACTGGGTCATGCAGCTCGTTAACTTAGGGTGTGGTTGTTGTGTTGGTGACAGCTTCTACACCTTAAACACTGGGTCATGCAGCTCGTTAACTCAGGGTGTGGTTGTTGTGTTGGTGACAGCTTCTACACCTTAAACACTGGGTCATGCAGCTCGTTAACTTAGGGTGTGGTTGTTGTGTTGGTGACAGTTTCTACACCTTAAACACTGGGTCATGCAGCTCGTTAACTCAGGGTGTGGTTGTTGTGTTGGTGACAACTTCTACACCTTAAACACTGGGTCATGCAGCTCGTTAACTCGGGGTGTGGTTGTTGTGTTGGTGACAGCTTCTACACCTTAAACACTGGGTCATGCAGCTCGTTAACTCAGGGTGTGGTTGTTGCGTTGGCGACAGCTTCTATACCTTAAACACTGGGTCATGCAGCTCGTTAACTCAGGGTGTGGTTGTTGTGTTGGTGACAACTTCTACACCTTAAACACTGGGTCATGCAGCTCGTTATCTCAGGGTGTGGTTGTTGTGTTGGTGACAGCTTCTACACCTTAAAGAATTTCGCTTCCAGGTGACCCTAGTTCCAGTGGTGGTTGAGTGGATATGGCATTCACCTCCTGTTCTATAGTTCGTAGGTTTGATCCCCCCGGGCACCCCTAGTTACCCAGCTGTTGATTGGTGCCTTGGTTTACTGTTAAGTGCCTCATTGTCCCGGCCGCCTCTTTGTGTACCAAAGTCTTAAGTGTTTGAACGTTCACTTATAAAACCCTAGAGTATCAGTTAAGTGGTGTTATAAGTATCAGTAAAGTGTCTTAAGATAGTTAAGTATTAGGCTATAAGTGGTAGTATAAGTTAATAGGGTTATTGTTCTTTAACCTAACCTAACCTAACCCTAATGACGTACCGAGACGACCTAACAGAACGGCGTCGTTTGTATTCCGTGATGATGTGAGTTAAAGAAACGCCCTTGACGTTGTTTGAGGTGCAGCTCGGGGTCTGTTGCCCCTCCTCCGGGTAGCGTCGAGGGGGAGCGGTCAAACTTCAGGTGGTTGGAGGGATACGTTGGGGTGTTTAATCTTCAGGTGAGTTTCGAGGTCCACCTTGAAAGTGAAGTGTTAACAGTAGAGACAATGCTTCCTTGTTTAATCAGGCAGCTGTTCACCATGGGATGCAGTTTATACAGGCAGCAGTTGATCGTGGTCAGCAGTACTCTCAGGTGCATCCCGGTGCACAGCTGATTGAGGCAGCTGTAGATCACGGTATGCAGTTTATGCAGGCAGCAATTGATCAAGGCACACAGTTGGATCGGGGCACAGCTTCGGGCCATGGGATACACTTCGATCAGGCAGCGATGGAACAAGGCATGCAGCTGGATCGGGGAGCAGCTGTAAGCTATGGCATGCAGTTCGATCAGGCAGCAATCGACCACAGTACGCAGTTTATTCGGGCAGCAATAGACCAAGGCACACAGTTAGACCGGGCAGCAATAGACCAAGGCACACAGTTAGACCGGGCAGCAATAGACAACAGTTCACAGTTTGACCGAGCAGCAATAGACAACAGTTCACAGTTAGACCGGACAGCAATTGACAATAGTTCACAGTTTAATTGGGCAGCATTAGACCACAGTTCACAGGCCAGTCGGGCAGCTGTTGACTATATTGTCCAGTTCACTCAGGCAGCACTAGACAATGGCATACAGTTCAAACAAGAAGCAGGAGACATTTACACTGAGAACAGCTGGGCAGCCGAACACAGTACCCTGCAGAACAACCGGGGAACAGACCATAATGCGGAGAACAATCAGGGAACAGACCATAACGCGCAGAACAATCAGGGAACAGACCATAACGCGCAGAACAATCAGGGAACAGACCATAACTCGCAGAACAATCAGGGAACAGACCATAACTCGCAGAACAATCAGGGAGCAGCAAGCCAATGCACAAAGAACAATCGGAGAACAGCAAGTCAGGGTACAAAGAACAATCGGGGAACGGGGAACAATACCACAAAGAACAACCGCGGAACGATAGACCACGGAACGAAGCGGAACACCCAACCAGCGCTCAACCTCGGGACTCGTTTCAGTCCAATGGCCATTTACCACAGCACCGAAACGTTCCTCATGGTCGTTCTACCTCTGTTGAGCGATGACCCCGTACCAGTCATCAACTGGCTCAAAGAACACGGTCTACTGAAACGAGAGATGAACTGTCAGAGTTGTTTGAAACAGATGAAGTGGATGAAACACTCAAGAAGTAAAGACCGCTTCGCCTGGAAGTGTCAAACAAAAGACTGTCAGAAGTTTAAATTCACGACGTCTATAAGAAATGGATCTTTTTTCTCCAAGTCCCACATGTCGCTACAGAAGTGGGTCCACGCCATCTACCTCTGGAGCGAGCGAGTCGGGGGTACAGCGGCCAGTCGACACGTCAATATATCCGAGAGGACGATGATCGACTGTTACAGCTTCTTCCGGGAGGTCTGTACGAGGCATTTCCTGGCCCACCCCATACAACTGGGCGGTCCAGGGGTCGTGGTGATAATAAACGAGTATTGCTTCTCCCATAAGCCCAAGCAACAGCCGGGACAGCCTCCACACACGCCTATATGGGCTTTTAGCATCATAGACATCGGAACTAAACCCCCGACCGGGTACATGGAGATCGTCCAGGCCAGAGACGCACCGACGTTACTGGCCATCGTACGGGCGGTGGTCCGGCCCGGCTCGGTCATCCACAGCGACGATCGTTGGTCGTACTGCGACTTCCAAGCTCTGGGGTACGCACACGCCACCGTCAAACGCTCCCCCGACGTAGGGGAACCCCACTACGGCGTACACACCCAGACGGTCGAGGCGTACTGGAACAGACACAAAACACAGATCAAAACGATGCGTAGTTGTAAACACGACTTCGTTAACTCGTACCTGCAGGAGTTCATGTGGCACGATCGCTTCGAACAAAAATCTTTCGTGAATTTTTGCAGCCACATAAATTTACAATACCCAATGTAAAATATAATTCCCGTAGTATTGTAAACTGTATTGTATTTTTGTAAACGGATGTATTTGTTAACTTATTGTATAAATCTATATAATACAATGTAAGATGATTATTGAATGTAATAATAATAAAGTGTTTTTCGTAATTCTTCTATATTTCTGTAACCACATTATTTATATCCTGTGACTAAACTTCAGGTGATGAAAGCTGGAGAGGTTAATCCTCAGGTGAGTAACAACACCTGGTGATTTAAACCCCCCTCACCCCCACCCCCCCACAGGTTAAACTTCATATGGGTAAAACAAGAGTGAGCGGGAGGCTAATCTTCAGGTCATAGGTGTCCAAAAGATGAATAAATCACAAAAGATCATATCAGGTCAAGAAAAACCCCACTAGAGGTACGACCCCAGAGCTAGAAACCGGCTGAAAAATAACGGTACAAACACTCGGCTTAAATAACGCAATCGTACGAAAATGGCCGTAATGGGGGGGGGGGGGTGACGGTTATTATATTGATGACGTTGTTTACATGTTTCAGGTCCTCGGGTTCAACGCTCGTCAACGGAAGTCGTTCCTCAATGCTGTGATGCGCTATGGCATGCCCCCCCAGGAAGCCTTCAACTCCCAGTGGTGAGTGTTGACAGTCAGCTTTGGTCGATACGGTCATTAAAATAACAGTTACCAGTTATACAGTCATCAGAAAACAGTCACATATAGTCATAGTCATCAAAAAACAGTCAAACAGTCATACAGTCATCAAAAAACAGTCATACACTCATACAGTCATTAAACTAATCAACCAGTCTCATACAATCATTAGAAACAGTCATACAGTCATCAAAAAACAGTCATACATTCATACAGTCATTAAAATCATCAACAAGTCATATACAGTCATAGGAAACAGTCATAGGCTTGTATGTAGGTATGTATGTATGTATGTTGGAGATTGACTTTATTTATTATGTAAGGTGTGTGTGTGTGTGTTTTATGGTCATTTTAACTTGTATTTTAATTTTGGAACACACACACACACACACACACACACACACACACACCCCAAACGTAAACAAATTCTAATGATCTTCCTCCCTCTTACCCCAGGCTAGTAAGAGACCTCAGAGGTAAGAGCGAGAAGTGTTTCCGAGCGTACACCTCGTTGTTTATGCGTCACCTGTGCGAGCCGGGTAACGACACCGCAGAGACGTTCGCTGACGGCGTCCCCAGGGAAGGATTGAGTCGTCAACACGTGCTGACGAGAATTGGCGTCATGTCTCTTATAAGGAAGAAGGTACGTTGGCTGTTGTGTTTTGGGGGTACGTTAGGGTTTGGTTAGGTTAGGTTGGGTTAGGTTAAGGTTAGGTTAGGTCACTTGACAGATAAACATTCATTATATACCCCAGAGTTAACCACAACAATAACAAATCCCTCGGCTCGATATTGATAATCCTAATTCATTAACCACACCTCCCTTCCCTCTCCCCCACCCCACACCACACCCCCACACCACACCCCTACACCACACCCCCACACCACACCCCCCACACCACACCCCTACACCACACCCCTACACCACACCCCCCACACCCCTCTAACCACCCCTACACCACACCCCCACACCACACCCCTCGAACCACCCCTACACCACACCACACCCCTACACCACACTCCCACACCACACCCCCCTCTAACCACACCTCCCCTCCCTCTCCCCCACCCCACACCCCTACACCACACCCCCATACCACACCCCCACACCACCCCCCTCTAACCACACCTCCCCTCCCTCTCCCCCACCCCACACCCCTACACCACACCCCCACACCACCCCCCTCTAACCACACCCCTCCCTCTCTCTTCCCCACAGGTGTCAGAGTTCGAGACGATCAACGGACACTACTCCATGCCTGAAGCTCTGAGCAAAAACATCGAACCTGTGGCTGAGGGCGGCAAAAGTAACGGAACATCGGCTTCTGGTTAGTTGTTCCTTCATTTATTTCCTTCATTTCCTTCATTATTTCCTACTTTCCTTCCTTTCTTCCCTCCCTCCCTCTTTCCTACCTTCCTTCCCTCCCTCCTTCCTTCCCTCCCTCCTTCCCTCCTTCCTTCCTTCCTTCCTTCCTTCCTTGTAATATGTCTCACAGTTCACCACCAGTCTACAGAGTCTAGTCAATAACCATCCCTTTACTACCGCCCCTTAGGTACCCCAGCTACCAGTGTGACCCCTTCACCCGCCCCTTCCATTAAGGGGGAGGTGGAAGAGAAGGAAGACGAGAAGAAGACAGGAGAGGAGGAGAAGAAGACCGCAGAGGAGGAGGAGAAGACAGGAGAGGAGAAGGAGGGAGAGAAACAGGAGGGAACAGAGAAGGAAGATAAGAAGAAGGTTGAGGAGGAGGAAGAGGAGGAGGAGGGGGCTGCTGACGTGGAGAAGGTGAGAGAGAGAGAGAGACAGAGAGAGAGAGAGAGAGAGAGAGAGAGAGAGAGCGAAAATGTAATAATAATAATAATAATAATAAAGAAATACAAAAATTAAAAAAAAGCTCCATAGTGAGAAACAATATAACCTAACCCAAACCTAACCTAACCCTAACCTGACCTAACGTAAACCCAACCTAACCCTAACCTTCTATCAACAGAAACAGGAAGAGAACGGAGGAACAACAGAGAAACCAGAAGAAATAGCAGAAGGGAAGAAGGAAACAGAGGAGGTGGAGAAGGTGGTGGAGGAAGAGGAGGAGGAGGAGAAGAAAGAGGAGGAGGAGGAGAAGAAGAAGGAAGAGGAGAAGACGGAAGAAGAGGAGGAGGAGGAAAAGACGGAGGAGAAGAAGACGGATGGGGAGGAGGCCAAGGAAGGGAAGACACTGGAGGAGAAGTTGGGAGAGGAGACGGTGAGTTAGTTGGCTCTTGTTGAGGTGTGGTAGAGAGGGTGTGGTGGGGTGAGTGTGGTAGGGTGTGGTGGGGAGAGTGTGGTAGGGTGTGGTGGGGAGAGTGTGGTAGGGTGTGGTGGGGAGAGTGTGGTAGGGTGTGGTAGAGAGGGTGTGGTAGGGTGTGGTAGGGAGAGTGTGGTAGGGTGTGGTGGGGAGGGTGTGGTGGGAGGGCAGGGATATGGTAGAGTGTGGTGTGAGGGCAGGGATGTGTGAGGTAGAGTGTGGTGTGAGGGCAGGGATGTGGTGTGAGGGCAGGGATGTGTGAGGTAGAGTGTGGTGTGAGGGCAGGGATGTGGTAGAGTGTGGTGTGAGGGCAGGGATGTGGTGTGAGGGTAGGGATGTGCTGTATAGGGATACGTTAAGGCTATTAATAATGATATAAACATCTAATAAAAAAAACAAAAAAAACACGACCTAAAAAAACAATTCCCCCAAAATCACCCCAACAGACGGAAATAAAATCTGAGAAATCTGAGAAGAAAGACGACGACAAAGAGACGATAAAGGAAGAAGAGGATAAAGAAGAAAATAAGGAAGAGACGAAGAAAAAGGACATAGAGCCAGTATCGAAGAGGAAGTTCATGTTTAATATAGCGGACGGAGGGTTCACCGAGCTCCACACCCTATGGCAGAATGAAGAAAAAGCCGCAGTACCTGGCCGCGAATGTGAGATCTGGCATCGCAGGTACGGCATAAGGTAATTGGTTCTCGTCCGGTCGAGCCGGAAGAGAACTTATAGGTTTGGCTCCAGTTGGTCTGTCTGTCTGTCTCTGGTCTGTCTGTCTGTGTGTGTGTTTTCTTGTAGTCTGTCTATAGTTTCTGTCTGTCTCTCTGTGTGTGTGTCTGTATGTCTGTGTTTTCTTGTAGTCTGTCTATAGTTTCTGTCTGTCCCTCTGTGTGTGTGTCTGTATGTCTGTGTTTTCTTGTAGTCTGTCTATAGTTTCTTTCTGTCTGTCTGTCTGTCTCTCTGTGTGTTTGAGTCTGTATGTCTGTGTTTTCTTGTAGTCTGTCTATAGTTTCTGTCTGTCTGTCTGTCTCTCTGTCTGTGTTTGAGTCTGTATGTCTGTGTTTTCTTGTAGTCTGTCTATAGTTTCTGTCTGTCTGTCTGTCTCTCTGTGTGTGTTTGAGTCTGTATGTCTGTGTTTTCTTGTAGTCTGTCTATAGTTTCTGTCTGTCTGTCTGTGTGTGTTTGTGTCTGTCTGTATGTCTGTGTTTTCTTGTAGTCTGTCTATAGTTTGTCTGTCTGTCTGTGTGTGTATCTGTATGTCTGTGTTTTCTTGTAGTCTGTCTATAGTTTCTGTCTGTCTGTCTGTGTGTGTTTGTGTCTGTATGTCTGTGTTTTCTTGTAGTCTGTCTATAGTTTGTGTCTGTCTGTCTGTGTCTGTATGTCTGTGTTTTCTTGTAGTCTGTCTATAGTTTGTCTGTCTGTCTGTGTGTGTGTCTGTATGTCTGTGTTTTCTTGTAGTCTGTCTATAGTTTCTGTCTGTCTGTCTGTGTGTGTTTGTGTCTGTCTGTCTGTGTCTGTATGTCTGTGTTTTCTTGTAGTCTGTCTATAGTTTCTGTCTGTCTGTCTGTGTGTGTTTGTGTCTGTCTGTCTGTGTCTGTATGTCTGTGTTTTCTTGTAGTCTGTCTATAGTTTGTCTGTCTGTCTGTCTGTGTGTGTGTCTGTATGTCTGTGTTTTCTTGTAGTCTGTCTATAGTTTCTGTCTGTCTGTCTGTGTGTGTTTGTGTCTGTCTGTCTGTGTCTGTATGTCTGTGTTTTCTTGTAGTCTGTCTATAGTTTCTGTCTGTCTGTCTGTGTGTGTTTGTGTCTGTCTGTCTGTATGTCTGTGTTTTCTTGTAGTCTGTCTATAGTTTGTCTGTCTGTCTGTCTGTGTGTGTGTCTGTATGTCTGTGTTTTCTTGTAGTCTGTCTATAGTTTCTGTCTGTCTGTCTGTGTGTGTTTGTGTCTGTCTGTCTGTGTCTGTATGTCTGTGTTTTCTTGTAGTCTGTCGATAGTTTCTGTCTGTCTGTCTCTTTCTTATAGTCTGTCTGTCTGTCTCTTGCTTATAGTCTGTCTGTCTGTCTGTCTGTGTCTCTTGCTTATAGTCTGTCTGTCTGTCTGTGTCTCTTGCTTATAGTCTGTCTGTCTGTCTGTCTCTTGCTTATAGTCTGTCTGTCTGTCTGTCTGTCTCTTGCTTATAGTCTGTCTGTCTGTCTGTCTGTCTACAAGATTAACTTTGCCTCATATATAAAGAGATCACCTGAAGATTAGACACCCCAGCTTAGTTTACCTGATTAAACACTCAGATGTTAACCCAACCACAACCACACCACAACCACACCACAACACACCACAACCACACCACAACCACACCACACCACAACCACACCACAACCACACCACAACCAACCACAACCAACCACAACCACACCACAACCACAACCACACCACAACACACCACACCACAACCAAACCACAACCAACCACACCACAACCACACCACAACCAACCACAACCACACCACAACCAACCACAACCACACCACAACCAACCACACCACAACCAACCACACCACAACCACACCACAACCAACCACAACCACACCACAACCAAACCACAACCAACCGCAACCAACCGCAACCACACCACAACCACACCACAACCACACCACAACCAACCACAACCACACCACAACCAAACCACAACCAAACACATACACACATACATAGAGACGCACATACACACACACATAGACGCACACAACACACACACACACAAACAGTAGTGTGTGTTAATACGTGTTTGTCACTTGTCCCCGTCCAGTAGTAAACGCGCTGTAAACACGTATTGATCGCTTGTGTCGGGTTCAGAACGTGTTTTAATTAGGTATTTTTTTTTTTTTTTTGGTAATTTGGTAACGTAGGAATTTGTTAGTATTACTGTTTTAGTGTCATTGTCATTCTTGTCATTATTCATCATTCTTATAGATTATCACCACAATGTCATCATACATCACCATCATTATGTCAGGTCAGGTCAGGTCAGGTGAAGATAAAGGAATGATTAAACATGTCTAATTATTCACTACATTAACACCCTATAGGGGACTTTATAATGCTAACCTAACCCACCCCTAACCTAACCCAACTCACCCCTAACCTAACCCAACCCACCCCTAACCTAACCAACCCACCCCTAACCTAACCCAACCAATCCCTAACCTAACCAACCCACCCCTAACCTAACCCAACCCTAACCTAACCAACCCAACCCTAACCTAACCTAACCCACCCCTAACCTAACCCAACCCACCCCTAACCTAACCCAACCAACCCCTAACCTAACCCAACCCACCCCTAACCTAACCCAACCCACCTCTAACCTAACCCAACCCACCTCTAACCTAACCCAACCCACCCCTAACCAACCCACCCCTAACCAACCCACCCCTAACCTAACCCACCCCTAACCCAACCCAACCCACCCCTAACCTAACCCAACCCACCCCTAACCTAACCCAACCCACCCCTAACCTAACCCAACCAACCCCTAACCTAACCAACCCACCCCTAACCTACCCAACCCACCTCTAACCTAACCCAACCCACCCCTAACCTAACCTAACCAATCTTATCTCCCTCAGACACGACTACTGGCTGCTGGCGGGCATCGTTACCCACGGGTACGGTCGTTGGCAGGACATACAGAACGACGTGAGGTTTGCCATCATTAACGAGCCGTTCAAGATGGACGTCGGCAAAGGGAACTTTCTGGAAATTAAGAATAAATTCCTGGCGAGAAGATTTAAGGTGGGTGTGTTAGGGTGTGGTCATGGCTGGAGAGAGGGTGTGGTCATGGGTGGAGGGAGGATGTGGTCATGGCTGGAGGGAGGGTGTGGTCATGGCTGGAGGGAGGGTGTGGTCATGGCTGGAGGGAGGGTGTGGTTATGGGTGTGTTAGGGTGTGGTCATGGCTGGAGGGAGGGTGTGTTAGGGTGTGGTCATGGCTGGAGGGAGGGTGTGTTAGGGTGTGGTCATGGCTGGAGGGAAGGTGTCAGAGTGTAAAATTATTAAATATTTGTAAATCATTGTAAAAGAGACACAAATTACGTCAAAAAAAAAAAATAATAATAAAAATATTTGTAAATTACCAACACGATCTGTAAACAATTCCAACCACCTCGTTCCCCCTACAGCTGCTGGAACAGGCTCTGGTGATTGAGGAACAGTTAAGAAGAGCAGCCTTCCTCAACCTGCAACAGGATCCACATCACCCGGCCTGCGCTCTCAATGCCCGGTTTGCCGAGGTCGAATGTCTGGCCGAGTCGCACCAGCACCTGAGCAAGGAATCCCTCGCTGGGAATAAACCTGCCAATGCTGTACTAAATAAGGTAAGATGCTGCCTTTACTGACTTGACTGATGAGCCTGTAGTGAAATCTTGATATAATGGGCTTTTTATCTCTATATAGTTCATTAGATGGAGGTTTTACATATAATGGACCCTTGATATAATGGACTTTCATCTCTATATAGTTCATTAGATGGAGGTTTTACATATAATGGACCCTTGATATAATGGACTTTCATCTCTATATAGTTCATTAGATGGAGGTTTTACATATAATGGGCCCTTGATATAATGGACTTTCATCTCTATATAGTTCATTAGATGGAGGTTTTACGTATAATGGGCCCTTGATATAATGGACTTTCATCTCTATATAGTTCATTAGATGGAGGTTTTACATATAATGGCCCCTTGATATAATGGACTTTCATCTCTATATAGTTCATTAGATGGAGGTTTTACATATAATGGGCCCCTTGAAATAATGGACTTTCATCTCTATATAGTTCATTAGATGGAGGTTTTACATATAATGGGCCCTTGATATAATGGACTTTCATCTCTATATAGTTCATTAGATGGAGGTTTTACATATAATGGACCCTTGATATAATGGACTTTCATCTCTATATAGTTCATTAGATGGAGGTTTTACATATAATGGACCCTTGATATAATGGACTTTCATCTCTATATAGTTCATTAGATGGAGGTTTTACATATAATGGGCCCCTTGATATAATGGACTTTCATCTCTATATAGTTCATTAGATGGAGGTTTTACATATAATGGGCCCTTGATATAATGGACTTTCATCTCTATATAGTTCATTAGATGGAGGTTTTACATATAATGGGCCCTTGATATAATGGACTTTCATCTCTATATAGTTCATTAGATGGAGGTTTTACATATACTGGGCCCTTGATATAATGGACTTTCATCTCTATATAGTTCATTAGATGGAGGTTTTACATATAATGGGCCCTTGATATAATGGACTTTCATCTCTATATAGTTCATTAGATGGAGGTTTTACATATAATGGGCCCTTGATATAATGGACTTTCATCTCTATATAGTTCATTAGATGGAGGTTTTACATATACTGGGCCCTTGATATAATGGACTTTCATCTCTATATAGTTCATTAGATGGAGGTTTTACATATAATGGACCCTTGATATAATGGACTTTCATCTCTATATAGTTCATTAGATGGAGGTTTTACATATAATGGACCCTTGATATAATGGACTTTCATCTCTATATAGTTCATTAGATGGAGGTTTTACATATAATGGACCCTTGATATAATGGACTTTCATCTCTATATAGTTCATTAGATGGAGGTTTTACATATAATGAACCCTCGATATAATGGACTTTCATCTCTATATAGTTCATTAGATGGAGGTTTTACATATACTGGGCCCTTGATATAATGGACTTTCATCTCTATATAGTTCATTAGATGGAGGTTTTACATATAATGGACCCTTGATATAATGGACTTTCATCTCTATATAGTTCATTAGATGGAGGTTTTACATATAATGGGCCCTTGATATAATGGACTTTCATCTCTATATAGTTCATTAGATGGAGGTTTTACATATAATGGACCCTTGATATAATGGACTTTCATCTCTATATAGTTCATTAGATGGAGGTTTTACGTATACTGGGCCCTTGATATAATGGACTTTCATCTCTATATAGTTCATTAGATGGAGGTTTTACATATACTGGGCCCTTGATATAATGGACTTTCATCTCTATATAGTTCATTAGATGGAGGTTTTACATATAATGGGCCCTTGATATAATGGACTTTCATCTCTATATAGTTCATTAGATGGAGGTTTTACATATAATGGACCCTTGATATAATGGACTTTCATCTCTATATAGTTCATTAGATGGAGGTTTTACATATAATGGGCCCTTGATATAATGGACTTTCATCTCTATATAGTTCATTAGATGGAGGTTTTACGTATACTGGGCCCTTGATATAATGGACTTTCATCTCTATATAGTTCATTAGATGGAGGTTTTACATATACTGGGCCCTTGATATAATGGACTTTCATCTCTATATAGTTCATTAGATGGAGGTTTTACATATAATGGACCCTTGATATAATGGACTTTCATCTCTATATAGTTCATTAGATGGAGGTTTTACATATAATGGACCCTTGATATAATGGACTTTCATCTCAATATAGTTCATTAGATGGAGGTTTTACATATAATGAACCCTCGATATAATGGACTTTCATCTCTATATAGTTCATTAGATGGAGGTTTTACATATAATGGGCCCTTGATATAATGGACTTTCATCTCTATATAGTTCATTAGATGGAGGTTTTACATATAATGGGCCCTTGATATAATGGACTTTCATCTCTATATAGTTCATTAGATGGAGGTTTTACATATAATGGACCCTTGATATAATGGACTTTCATCTCTATATAGTTCATTAGATGGAGGTTTTACATATAATGGACCCTTGATATAATGGACTTTCATCTCTATAGTTCATTAGGTGGAGGTTTTACATATAATGGACCCTTGATATAATGGACTTTCATCTCTATATAGTTCATTAGATGGAGGTTTTACATATAATGGACCCTTGATATAATGGACTTTCATCTCTATATAGTTCATTAGATGGAGGTTTTACATATAATGGGCCCTTGATATAATGGACTTTCATCTCTATATAGTTCATTAGATGGAGGTTTTACATATAATGGGCCCTTGATATAATGGACTTTCATCTCTATATAGTTCATTAGATGGAGGTTTTACATATAATGGGCCCCTTGAAATAATGGACTTTCATCTCTATATAGTTCATTAGGTGGAGGTTTTACATATAATGGACCCTTGATATAATGGACTTTCATCTCTATATAGTTCATTAGATGGAGGTTTTAACATATAATGGACCCTTGATATAATGGACTTTCATCTCTATATAGTTCATTAGATGGAGGTTTTACATATAATGGACCCTTGATATAATGGACTTTCATCTCTATATAGTTCATTAGATGGAGGTTTTACATATAATGGACCCTTGATATAATGGACTTTCATCTCTATATAGTTCATTAGATGGAGGTTTATCAATAATTTATAATCAAAACAAAATTATCTCAATACAATTATTTAAGACATAAGTTAATAATTTGTTGGAATTATCTGATTTGTTTAGATTATTTAGGTAATTATATAAAGTAATAATTTGTTAGTGGAAATGTTGGATTTGAAAAGATTAATTTAACATTACTTGGACTTGGCTATTTAATGGGACCTAAATCAGTTAGCTGGACTTGATCAGTTAGTTGGACTTGGCTATTTAATGGGACTTAAATCAGTTAGTCAGACATAAACCAGCCAGCCTGACTTAAACCACCCAGTCGGACTTGAATCAGACTTAAACCACCCATCTTGGACGCCATGGATCTCAAACGCCTCCCCCTTCCCCCCACAGGTATTAAACCAGCTGGAGGAACTTCTGTCCGACATGAAGTCCGACGTGACGCGGCTGCCAGCGTCTCTCGCCCGCATACCCCCAGTGGCCCAGAGGCTACAGATGTCCGAGCGATCCATTCTCTCCCGCCTGGCCTCCGGAGCTGGTAATTTGGACAAGACCGCTCAGGGGGGAGGTGAGGGGAAGTCTACGCTGCTATATAACTCTCTCTCTTGCTCACTTTCTCTCTCTCTCTGTTGTGATCTGGTATATTGTTGTTTTTCGTAACTTTAGTGTAGTGGTCTCTCTCTCTCTCTCTCTCTCTCTCTCTCTCTCTCTCTCTCTCTCGTGGTTCACTGCAATATACCACTAATTCTATAACCATTTCTAAACTATATACATTTAGTAGTTATAGATATTTATATAATACTGTTTTAAATATAGATATATATATATAGTGGGTTCTATCTAGTTATTTCTATATCTGTGGGGGTGATCGTAAAGTTCCTGTGCAGCTGTGATTAATTTTCTCTATAGTTTTCCCTTGTGGTGATTATTTTAGCTGCATAGGGACTTTTGGATCACTTTGGTTAGACATATTAGGGTTAGATTTAGATAAGATTATATTAGGAGAATAAGCAATCACCTCGTTAGCTCGTTAAAAGACACTAAACTGGCCAATTTAACGCATATAATAGATTTTAAGTCAATTTTACACAGTGAATATTTTTTTATCTCAAATAAATGTCATATATCATTGTTATTTTCTTGGTCTAATAGCAAATAGCCTTGAATCTATGACCTAATACAGACATCCTTCCTATTTTCTGGGGTCTAATAGCCTCGAATCTATGACCTAATACAGACATCCTTCCTATTTTCTGGGGTCTAATAGCCTTGAATCTGTGACCTAATACAGACATCCTTCCTATTTTCTGGGGTCTAATAGCCTTGAATCTGTGACCTAATACAGACATCCTTCCTATTTTCTGGGGTCTAATAGCCTCGAATCTATGACCTAATACAGACATCCTTCCTATTTTCTGGGGTCTAATAGCCTCGAATCTATGACCTAATACAGACATCCTTCCTATTTTCTGGGGTCTAATAGCCTCGAATCTATGACCTAATACAGACATCCTTCCTATTTTCTGGGGTCTAATAGCCTCGAATCTATGACCTAATACAGACATCCTTCCTATTTTCTGGGGTCTAATAGCCTCGAATCTATGACCTAATTTCCAAAGTCTCTTTATGTCTTTCTAGTGTATAGTATATCATCTGTGCTTATGCATGGCTTCATTTATTGCCCCTAAGTGGTTAAACAACTGTGTGTTTGTTTGTTTTCGTTGGAGGAAACAAAAAGACATTATTTATTTGTTTTATTAATAATTTTGCTAACTTGCTGTTGTGTAGTTTTCAGTATTAACTTTTGTTCAGTATTTTTACTAAGTTTTTTTTATTGTCTGTTTTTCTTCGCTTTTTAATATTTTATTTGTTTTGATTTTGTCTTATTTTTTTGTTGTGTTTTCGTTTGTGAGTCGTTGTTTGGTCACTGAGGATTACACACACACACACACATACACACACACTAACACACACTAACACTAACACACACACACACACACACACACACACACACACACACACACACACACACACTAACACACACACACACACACACTAACACACACACACACACACACACACTAACACACACACACACACACACTAACACACACACACACACACTAACACACACACACACACACACTAACACACACACACACACACTAACACACACACACACACACACACACACACTAACACACACACACACACACACTAACACACACACTAACACACACACACACACACACACATACATGAACACACTAACACAATAATAGTCTATTTTTAATACAATAATAGTCTACAGTAGAAGTCCAAAAATCCGGACAGCCTGGGGATTGGGTCGGTCCGGATTTTCAGATTTTCCTGATTCTCAGGCAGTACTTTTAAAATTCAAATTTAAGGAGGAATAAAGAAGAGATGAACAGGTACATTTTGATAGTTTATTCATTAGCAAATATAGCATGGTTCATTTATCAAAACAAACAGTTTGAAGATAAAGTTGTGAATTATAGAATTTTATTCTTTGCGTTTTTTATATCATAAATTGTAGACTTTCCAGTGTGGTGTTTCCATTAGATCAGTGTTGCTCACACCACATTCTAGTGTCTTAATTATTTCAAGTTTGTCACTCAGTTTCAACGTGTTCTTCTTTCTCTTCACACAACCAAGTTTATCTACTTTAGGAGCCATTATTATGGGCTTGTACAGTACTCTGTAAATGGAAACAGTAGGACTCAAAATTACATACGTTGTCACAGTTTGATTGCTCGTTTTAAAGTGGCGACCGCGTGGTCGCTGTGCAGCTGTGGCGCTCACGCATGCGCACATACACACACAAGCCCGCTAAAAAAAAAAGTTTGAGTTTTCGAAAAGTCCGGATTCTCGGGTGGTCCGGATTTCTGGCTTCTGGATTTTTGGACTTTTACTGTATTTTAATACAATAATAGTCTATTTTTAATACAGTAGTAGATCTATTTTTAATACAGTAATGGATCTATTTTTAATACAATAATAATCTATTTTTAATACAGTAATACACCTTTTCACATATCCGTTGAGACATTGTTACATAACTATTTGACAAATTTCATAACTGAATGACAGAACACATATTGAATGACAATCTAAAATAACTGTTGGTGGTCTGTCATTCTCCAATTGTTACATTCTCAAACTCTATGTAGACTGTCGGTTTATTGTTCACGGCCGTCAACTTCATAACTTACGTCAATCACTTCTGTCAGCATGAACCAACAGTTATTTTAAGGTGTCATTCAATATGTGTTCTGTCATTCAGTTATGAAATTTGTCAAATAGTTATGTAACAATGTCTCAACGGATATGTGAAAAGGTGTAGTCTATTTTTAATGCAGTAATAGATCTGGATAAAACTTCATTTATCCCACATTTCTAATTTATAGATTAATAGTTGACCTCATTTATCACCTAATTGACCTTTGACCTCTATCACCAAACTAATTGATCTTTAACCCTCCCACAGGTCAAGAGACGACCCCGTTCCCGGTGGGCTACTCGCCGGCCGGTCAACTACAGACTCTAGGAAACGCAAACTTTGCCAACTTCCGACCCCAGTACTCCCTCCCCGGCGCTGCCACCGCCCCAGGTTCTGTCCAAGCTGCTTTCCCAGGTATCCCATCCCTGGCTGTCAACCCTGCCTCCAAGTAGACCCCCTGATGCTACTGCTGCTGATGCTACTGCTGCTGTTACACCTGCTGTGCTGCTGATGCTCCGTGGCCCAGTGTGACACTAACCCAAATCTCGGTGAGTGTGCAGGCTGTCACAGGTGGTCAGGAGGCGGCTATCCTATGGTGGTCAGGAGTAGAGCCAATCCTACGTTGGGGAGGAGTAGAGACATAAACACAGTGGTTAGGAGGTGCCTCTCTCTCTCTCTGGTGGTCAGGAGTAGAGCCAATCCTACGGTGGTCAGGAGTAGAGACATTAACACAGTGGTCAGGAGGTGCCTCTCTCTCTCTCTCTTCCTCCTCTCCCTTCCCTCTCTCTTCCTCTTGGCTTTACTTTAACACACATGAAAAGGAAAGTGGTTTTGAGATGGTTAAGTTAGGTTTTGGGTGTGTGAGAGAGAGAGAGAGAGTTAATATAACCTGGCAGCAGCCCGGAGGTTAATAATGTACAATGAACAGAGATGATTAGTTGCTTATGCTGGAGGCGTTCAGTCTAGTCACTTGATTGACAAAAACTTCCAATACAGAAACATAGTCAACATAGTCAACATATAGATTTATTATAGATGTGGTCGTATTTAAGGTGGACTTGTAAACATTCTTGTGACCTGATGTTAGCGCTGACTGCCTGGGTGTTGATTCTCTACCTCACTACAGACGAACCACGTGGTCTGGGGAGGTCCTCCGCAGGGTGTTGGAGATGGTTCTTGTTCCTTGTGATGTAGTTAGGGAGTCGTCATTTCTCTCCCGGTGTAGTTTGCGGTTTTTCTTGGCTTCTCGTCCAGTGTTGCGGGTGAGTGTATGGTGGACAGGGTACTTCAGGTCGACATTGGCTGTTAAGTACCGAGTGTCGCTCTAATAGTTTTGTTTTTGAGTTGAAATTGTCACTATTGTATATCAGTTGTTGGTCGATGGTCAAACTTTGCACTGTACTGTTGGTGTGAGGGTGTTGATGAATCCTGATGGGGAGGGGGGGGGGGGGTTACAGACGTAGTTATTATACATGGTGGTCCATAAATAGCTTCAATAATGACTAAATGACTTAATTAATTGTAAATAGTTTGAGAGTTACAATAGATTATGGCAGGTCTGGTGAGGTGGGGCTCATGGCCACCCTCAGTCATGGCCGCCTCACATATAAACCCCCTTCATTACTACCTGTAGGGCCACATAAACCCCCTTCATTACTACCTGTAGGGCCACATAAACCCCCCTTCATTACTACCTGTAGGGCCACATAAACCAAGGTGTATGGCATTGAGGAACAGGGTGACGAACATTAACATCACCTTTAGGGCCTGTGACCTCGTGTGTGATAGTTACTTGTGATAAGCTGTAGTTTGCATTAAGTAATCAGGGGGTGGACTGTACTGGACTGTTGACATTTAACAATTCAGTCATTAACTTTATTTGTGTCTCGGTAATACACGCCATGGTTTATTAAAACTATTTATGGACCACCCTGTATACTAGCACCAGTTATGGACCACCCTGTAAAATAGAAGTCTGAAAATATCAACCCTCATGTCAAGTGCCAGTCTTTACGATGTATGTCTGTCTGTCTGTGTCTGTATATTTGAATGTATGTCTGTGTCTGTATATTTGAATGTATGCCTAAACCACGACAAATTTTTCATTAGGGTTCGATTCCGCGTGTTTACCTCTGACGACGTTGATATATTGTTTCGTAGTCTCTTCGAAATATTGGCGTTTATCAGACACGAGGTTGGTGTAGGAATGGCTTCGAATGAGACTGTGTGTGTGTGTGTAATTTTAGACCTTATGGCTTACCTGACGATTAGCACCCCCCCCCCCCCAAGTAATTATCTTCATGTTAGCTCCCAAGATAGTTATGGGGTGGTTAGATTTGGTTGGGTGGAGGTGGCTTAAGGTGAGCACTTGGGGGAGGTAATCTACAGGTGAACACTTGGTGGGGAGCTAATCTACAGGTGAACACTTGGTGGGGAGCTAATCTATAGGTAAACACATGGTGGGGAGCTAATCTATAGGTGAACACATGGTGGGGAGCCAATCTACAGGTGATAAGGACCACATCACCCTTAGTTCACCCCACAAGTCAATAAACGAATTCAGATACGACCAAAAAAAAAAAAATCGAAATCAACAAAAATAAATAATAATGAATGAATGAGAAATGGTAATTAATAAACGGACGATAACGACCAACTCCTGACTACCAGTGGGGGCTAATGGCTTGTCATCCCTAGCCATGCGAATGTGATTTCCTATTGGCTGTTTAGCATGTTGACACGCTTGGTGATTAGACCTTTGCCTAACTACCACCTGCTACCATAACCATACACTATTCCCTGCTACAATACCTATTACCTGTTGCCTTACACACTACCATAGCATGATAGTGTAATAACAGCAAGAACAGGTGTTAACCATGTCGTCTGCCCCTTAACGAGGTCACGACAGGTGTT
This sequence comes from Homarus gammarus, assembly GCA_958450375.1. NCBI lineage: Eukaryota > Metazoa > Arthropoda > Malacostraca > Decapoda > Nephropidae > Homarus > Homarus gammarus. The sequence continues at coordinate 463,746 of CAUDMG010002198.1, read as the reverse complement.
AACCATGTCGCCTGCTCCTTAATGAGGTCACGACAGGTGTTAACCATGTCGCCTGCTCCTTAATGAGGTCACGACAGGTGTTAACCATGTCGCCTGCTCCTTAATGAGGTCACGACAGGTGTTAACCATGTCGCCTGCCCCTTAATGAGGTCACGACAGGTGTTAACCATGTCACCTGTCAATAATTAATAAAGGTACATTATTTTAATCCCCCAGAAATAGGTGTTTAGTTTGGTTAGGTGAGACGATTGGGTAATTAAGTAACCTAATTAATCGTCCACACACACACACGTAAATACATACACACATGAACATACATAAACTATTACACACAGACACTCACAACATGTACACACAAAGTCAACTCCTTTGGTTATAAAATTACAACCCTGACACTTTGTTCAGTTCCTCGATGTGTGGCGAAAATTACAACTTTTTTTGGTTTTGTTTTAGAATTTTCAGGATTGTGAGTTGTAGGTCATTGTCTTAGTGAAATTACAACTAGTTAATTCATTATCTTGTGGTTGTAGTTAATTAGTATTCAACCTTTTCCCCATTGTTACCATTACCTGTTATAATTACAACTACAAACCCTGCTTCATAACCCATGGAAGTGTAATTACAACCCATGAAAGTCTAATCGCAACCCTTAACAACCCCTAAAAGTCGAATCACCACCCCCACACACACAAACAACCACTCTGTTTTGTTGTAATAGCACCTAAGATCTCGTCCTCTCACGCTATTGGTCGAACACATCTGCTACTAGTTCCACACAAGGCTTGTTTGGTACCTGACTGTTGCTCGTTTACCTGACCATCACTAACAATCGCTTGTAATCACCCCGTTTGCTTGCTTCCTGCTTCAATATACCTCGTGGGAGGGGATACTTATCTGTTTATTGATTCTGTGGGTTTTTTTAACGGAACCTCGATTTAATTGGACTGTATTGAGGATTGTCCGTTATATCGAGGGTCTGTTAGATGTGGAACCTCCATATAATGAACTAGAGTTGAGAAAATCCATTATATCGAGGGTCTGTTATATGTGAAACCTCCATATAACGAATTCTATAGATAAAAAGTCCATTTTATCGAGGGTCCTTTAGATATGGAACCTCGGTTTAGCGGACTATAGTGACGAGAGTTTGTTATATGGAGGTTTTGATATAAATTTATGTATTTAACCCTGAATTTTAACTTTATGTAAGATAAAGATTTATTACCAAATGTTAATTCTTACCTGAAGTTGATAAATATTGCCACAATTTGATAAATACAATGTATTGCCAGAAGCTCTTAAATATTGCCAGAAATTGTTAAATATTGCTAGAAATTGTGAAATATTGCCAGAAATTATTCAATATTGCCAGAAATTATTCAATATTGCCAGAAATTATTCAATATTGCCAAAAATTCTTTAATATTGCCAGAAATTATTCAATATTGCCAAAAATTCTTTAATATTGCCAGAAATCGTTAAATATTGCTAGAAATTGTGAAATATTGCCAAAAATTCTTTAATATTGCCAGAAATTATTCAGTATTGCCAGAAATCGTTAAATATTGCTAGAAATTGTGAAATATTGCCAAAAATTCTTTAATATTGCCAGAAATTATTCAATATTGCCAGAAATTATTCAATATTGCCAGAAATTATTCAATATTGCCAAAAATTCTTTAATACTGTATTGCGAGAAATTATTCAATATTGCCAAAATTTCTTTAATATTGCCAGAAATTATTCAATATTGCTAGAAATTATTCAATATTGCCAAAAATTCTTTAATATTGCCAGAAATTATTCAATATTGCCAGAAATTATTCAATATTGTTAGAAATTGTTAAATATTCCTAGAAATTGTGAAATATTGCCAAAAATTCTTTAATATTGTCAGAAATTTTTAAATATTACCATAAATTCTTAATTATTGCCAGAAATTCTTAAATAGTCAGAAATTCTTTAATATTGCCATAAATTGCCAATTAATTATGACCAGACACCAGAGTGTGTTCACATGTCAATTGTGTTGTTAAAGCGAACTAGAGGACTAACCTAACCTAATGTGTCAGCGCCTTATTTTTCTTCTTACGTAGATTAGAGTTGTGGCGGAGTGCTCTCATTGGCCAGTGGTATGTGGAGTACTCTGATTGGCCAGTGGTATGTACAGTACATTAGTCTCGCAGTGTGGAGTACTCTCATTGGCTGGGAGGTGAGGTAAGTACCCCAGAATACCTGTAAAAAAAAAACGTGTCTCTGCCCCCCCAGGTGTGCCAAGCGCTCAGGTGAGTTTAGCGAGTCTCAGCGCCAGTCTACACATGCTGGCGGCCTCCAACCCACTCCTGGATGTGGGTTTACAGCAACAGCAGCAGCAGCCGCCCACAACCCATGGCGGCACCATCTCGGCAGCCACCAGGGCATCGCTCCTTCTGCATCAGCAACAGCAACTCCAGCAGCAAGCATCAGATGCAAAAAGCCTAATTTACCTGGATTAAGACTTGATCCAGTGTCTTACCTGGATTAAGACTTGATCTAGTGTTTAATTTACCTGGATTAAGCCTTTATTAAGACATCTACCTGGATTAAGACGTCATCTACCTGGATTAAGACTCGATCCAGTGTCTTACTTACCTGGATTAAGCCTTCATTCAGACGTCATTTCCCTGGATTATTTCCCCCCTCAACCCCCCCCCCCTCTTAGACATGAGGGTCGTTACATAGTCATTCCAGGAAGTTTATTATTAATGAGGTTTATTTCCCGTGTATTGAGCCATCAGTGTTAATAAACAATACTGGGTTTATTTTTTTGTTATTATTTGATCTCAGATAGATCTTAGGAAACTGGATTTGTATCGTGTAAAAAAAATAAAAATCACCCCTTTCCACACCAGCCCCCACCCCACACCCCCCCCTCTCTCTCTCTCTCTCAAAAAAATCCCCTTCCCACCACCCCTCCCCCTTTGACCCCATCCCAAAAAAAATAATCCCTACAATTTTTTCCCGTTTGTGGTCTAGTGTAACATTTTTATGTATTGTCAAATGGTAATAAAAGAAAACCATTGGCTAAAAACAAATTATTTTTCTCGACCCTTTTTGTATTTGTTAATTTTAAGGAATTAGTTTGTGTTTGTAAGGAATTGTTGTTTGTTTTGATGAGATTTTAAATTGCCTTGTGAGGAGGTGGAAGACTGTGTGTGTGTGTGGGGGGTGTGTTTAATGCACTGTGTAGACCTTTTCCACACACACACATGTATGTACTCTGGAAAGTGTACACACCTTAAACAATCATCTCTGGTAGTACAATACAGTAATGTCTCCTTTAGCCAGAATTCCTCAAACTCAGAACTCTCTATTAGCCAGAATTTAAATTTCCCAAGGGCCACATTTTCCAGATATACCTCAATAAAATTTCCAGTACCCAAAAAATTCCAGGTATGGGGGATATTTTTTCCAGATTTGAAAGTCATCTGGTTACCTGGATATCTGTCATTCCTGGAAGTGTTATGGACCAATTGTTCCAGGAAACATAAGTATATCACTTCCATAATCCCCCAGAATTTATAAATAATATCCAAGTCACGTTTTTTCCTTCACTAACCAAATAATCCAGAAAAAAAAAACAATGTGATATTTCTCAAAGTAATTCATTAATAATTATACCTTAATGATCCTAATTACCAAGAATTAATGAGGATTTTCATAGTTTTAACCCGAGTGGTGATTGGTGGTTCCAGTTTGTGTTTTGGGAGAGTCGTAAAGATGTGTAAACGAGGCTACAGGTGAGATTAGCCACCCCCCCCCCCCCCCCCCGAGTGCTCACCTGTAGATTAATCTCCCCAAAACCGTCTAGGGGGGTTAATCTTCAGGTGAGCACTAGGGGAGGGTGGTTAGATGTGTTGGGTTAGGTTAGGGTGGTATCCTTAGCTACCACTTAAGAGTTTAAGTCATAACTGTGTATATATAATCCTGAACCAAATCATAAGGGCACAGTGAAGGAAGGAAGGTGAAGGAAGGAAGGAGGGAAGGAAGGAAGGAAGAGTTTGCTGACCATGATATAAAATTACAGTGAAAAAAAAAATGTCGGAAAAAACCCAAAATTTAATATACATTTATTTGAGGAAAAAGGTCGCCATGTTGCCAGCTTACCTGTATGGCGACTCCTTCCCCAGGTGAGATCCTTAGCTATGGCAACACTGGAGGTAAGGTAACATCATCAAGTGGTTCATTAGTTATGGTGATATACTCCAGGTAGGTGACATAATTATCATACAGTAAGGCAGTTCCTCAATTATGGCAACTCTCCAAGTGAGTGACATAATCTGCCATACAGAAGAACTGTTCATCACACAAGGGGCATAGGACCTCCAACTGGGCCATACTGAATGACTCGTCAACAATATGGCCAGGTAGATTCTCACCTTCTGCGTCTAGTTCTAATATGGTCGGGAATTCCTCCGCTGAAGAAACTACTCCTGGGGTCATCTTGCTGTTCTCTGCCTGATTGGTGGTGTCAGAGGTAGTGGTGTGGTGGCAGCTGGGGGTGTCGGTGTGGCAGCTGGTGGTGTGGTGGCAGCTTGGGGTGTCGGTGTGGCAGCTGGTGGTGTGGTGGCAGCTTGGGGTGTCGGTGTGGCAGCTGGTGGTGTGGTGGCAGCTTGGGGTGTCGGTGTGGCAGCTGGGGGTGTGGTGGCAGCTGGTGGTGTCATCATGGCCGCTATTTATTGTGGTGACCATATCGTCCGTCTGGTGGATAACTGCGTGAGCGTCGTTCTCGGCGGTCGTAATCAACGCCTCCTGGTTATCCATCCCTCGTTGGTCGACGTCGGTACTCCCCGGGGTCACTAGGTGTAGGGTCTTGACGTCGTATTCCGTCTGTACGTTCACCGCGGCCAGAGGCTGTACGTCGATGGCCCCTAGTTGTCTGAGGCCGTCCCCCGAACCCTCTGTGAACGCGTGATGGCCGCAGATGCCGACGTAGGAGTTATCGCTAACCTTGAAGAGCATGAGAGAGTCGTCGCGGCTGTCACATGACGGCACGGCGCACTTACCGGTACTTGACAGAAAAATACAAGATTCTTGCTTCTCGGACGATGCGTTGATGTCTTTATCCGACGGCTTGAACGATTCTAAACGATTATTCTCCAGTAGGTTATTGGTTGGGAAGGTAGTTTTAACGACTTGGGGGTGAACGAGCGTCTGTTGAGTACCGTCTTGGGGGTGAACGAGCGTCTGGTGGGTACCGTCCTGGTGGTTAACGAGTGTCTGGTGAGTACCGTCCTGGTGGTTAACGAGTGTCTGGTGAGTACCGTCCTGGTGGTTAACGAGCGTCTGGTGAGTACCGTCCTGGGGGTGAACGAGCGTCTGGTGAGTACCGTCCTGGGGCTGAACGAGCGTCTGGTGAGTACCGTCCTGGGGGTGAACGAGCGTCTGGTGGTTAGACCCAGACTGGACGCAGCTGGGAAGAGAAACATCCTGACCGTCACCACCAGACTGTATTAAGATGGCATTGGAACCGTCTTTAACCGGGAGAGTTAACTGCTGTTGCTGAACCACCCCGTTGACGCCTCCTCCTGCTGACACGACGTAGATGACGCTCAGAGGCAGCGAACTGGACGCAAACGACGACTCGTTACCGTCCTTACTCCCTCCAACACTCGTACACTGACTAACAACCGTCGGCACAGACTCCACCTGACAGTCAACGACTTTACCTAACTGCTTCTTATTGGTGGAAACCGTAACTCTACTTTTAACCTTACGTAGAGTCGACGTCTCGGTAGCGCCGCCATCTCCCTCCGCCTGTTTCCTGGTTGGCTTACGGTCTTTCACGACGCTGCTCAACCCGTCGTCCTGATTGGCGTTCTGATCTCCGAGCGAGGGTTTCAAATGTTTCTTCTTGTGTACGTAATATGTGTGTCTGTACGCCGTCGCATAACCGCACACGCTACACTGATATGGTTTCTCGCCTGTAGACAAACCAGAGAGACAAATCAACGTGACAAGTTAATAAAATCGTAATGAATTTTGTTATTAAAGGTGATGAAAGGAGAGAAATTGACCCATATATATTGACTGGTGGTGGTGATAATAGTGGTAGTGGTGGTGATAGTGGTATTAATGGTGGTGATAAATTCTCGACAACAGTGGAACAAGAAATCATAATGTAAATAAATTCCAAACATCCATTACTTGACACATCTGACACACAAAACATGACACCCACCACATGACACCACCTGACACCCCACACACTCACCCCTATGGCTGTTCTCATGGTAAGTCAGCTGATCTTTTCCCTTGTAACACTTGCCACAGTAAGAACACTGGTAGGGCCTCAGGGTGGAATGTGCTGCCCTGCGGTGCTTATTGAGGTGAGATGTGCTGAGATACGTCCTGCCGCAGTCAGTACACACGTAGGGACGGATACCTGTGGGAGAGAGAGGGGCTGTAGGGATGTGTCTGTGTAAATAGTGTGTGTGAGAGAATGTGTATACAAATGAGACACATACAGACATACATACATACATACACACAGGTAAGACCAATTAATGACCCAGACTTACCTGAGTGGGTGTCTCTATGCTTGTACATATACGACTCTGTGCTAAACGTTTGTCCACATTCTACACAGGTGAACCTATGCTTTAAGTGGTACCTGTTGGGATGAGATTAGGTTAGTTTTTTTTTACATTTGATGGTGAGAGGGTGTGGTGGTGTGGTGTGAGAAGGTGATAGTGTGGTTGTGGTGGTGGGTTAATGGTGATATATCAGGAATAGAATAAATAATACTATATATATATATCGATCATTATAACAAACGAAAAAACAAAAAACGTAGAATACGTTTTTCCCGGTCAGCATTTCTTACCAACAGATGCTAAATAAAACACCACACAGAGGGTAAACAAGACACCTCGGACTTTACCTATAGTGAGAGGTCATGAGGCCAGTCGTGGAGAAGAGTTTTCCGCAGCCGTCGAACGTGCAGGGTATTGTCTTGGGCTTGTGTACGGAGGTCAGGTGTATACGCAGGGTGTGTCGATCTGCAGGAGAGTGTTAAGATAGGTTAAAGAAACTAAACTTTCATTCCCTAGAAAGACGAAGAGTGCGGGGAGATATGATAGAAGTATTTAAGTGGGTGAAAGGAGTCAATAAAGGGGATATAGATAAAGTTCTTATAATATCCGAGCAGGATAGGACTCGTAGCAACGGATTCAAGTTGGATAAGTTTAGGTTTAGGAGGGAGATAGGAAGGAACTGGTTCACAAATAGGGTGGTGGACGAGTGGAACAAGCTTAACAACTTTGTAGTAAGTGCTGGAATTCTGGAAAGTTTTAAAAGGAGGCTAGATAGATTCATGGATGATAGAGAGTGGTAGTAACTCTCGACAGGAGCTGCTATGCACAGGCCAACCGGCCTATTGCAGACTCCTTATTGTGTTATTATGATGTAAGAACGAGAGAGATTTGAGAGTACAGTATTTGGATGACCTGCAGATTAGGACACCCCAGTTTATTTCACCTGACAATAATAATGACAACAATAACAACAGTAATATATCCCAATTAGCTGGAACAATTGGTCCAGAACACTTCCAGGAATGACAGATTTCCAGGTAACCAGATGACACTCAAACCTGGAAAAATATCCCCCATCCCCGGAATATTCCAGGTAATGGAAAAATGTTCTCGAAATTTTCCAAGAAATGTGGCCCTTGGAAAATCTTTCCCTAAGGCGAAATTTCTGGAAAATTCCGGCTATCGGAGAGTTCAGAGTTTGAGGAATTCTGGTTAACGGAAACATTACAGAGTTGATGACCGATAATAATAACAATGACAATAATAATAATGATGACAATACTGTAATAATAATAATGACAAGAAATAATAATGACAATAATAACAACATTCCTCACCCCCAAAAGATTTAAAGCACAGCTCGCACATAAATGTCATCTCTGAGGCGGCCCGGTGTATTCTCCTCACGTGATCCATATACGATGACCGCAGCTTGAACGATGACCCGCACACACAGATAAAGCTTGGGGTGTCTGAGTGTACAGCTTGATGTGTCTTGAGAGCGCTGAAATATGGTATGGTAAGCTTATTAGGGTTTGGTGATTTGGTTACGAAGTTTATATTGGTTTTATTGGTTAGGTACCTCAAAGCTTATTTGATTTCATTAGACACCAAAGCTTATTTTAGTTGATTAGACACCTAAGCTTATTTTATTTGAAGATTTGATACTGCCAAGCTTATTTGACCTGAAGATTCACTACTCTAAGCTTATTTTACTTGAATATTACTCACCAAAGCTTATTTCACATGTAGATTTGCCATCCAAGCTTATCTTTAATTGATTTGCTCCCCAAGCTTATTTCATCAGAAGCTTTGATACAGCCAACCTTATTTTACCTGAAGCTTAGCCATTCTAATGGACCCTCGATATAATGGACTTTCATCTCTGTATAGTTCATTAGATGGAGGTTTTACATATAATGGACCCTTGATATAATGGACTTTCATCTCTGTATAGTTCATTAGATGGAGGTTTTACATATAATGGACCCTTGATATAATGGACTTTCATCTCTATATAGTTCATTAGATGGAGGTTTTACATATAATGGGCCCTTGATATAATGGACTTTCATCTCTATATAGTTCATTAGATGGAGGTTTTACATATAATGGACCCTTGATATAATGGACTTTCATCTCTATATAGTTCATTAAATAGAGGTTTTACATCTAATGGGCCCTTGATATAATGGACTTTCCTCTCTATTTACATCATTTTCTCGATTTAATGGACTTTTCAAGCTGACCCTTACCGTTAAATTCCAATTCCTGCTAAATCGAACTTTCCGTTATTTCCGCTCAATTTAGCGACTTAGTTCACTAAATCGAGAGAAAAATAGCCCCAAAAAAATTCCTTCCTTTATATTGAGTTTGTGATATCAGATTCTGGTAAATCTGGAGTTTGTTATGTAGAAGAACGCCGATTTAACGCGAATCGGTTTAAAATTACCAATTTAAACCGGCACCCACAAATGAGGTGACCGTATTGATTTAAAAAGAATCGTTTCTATTTTACTCGAGTCAAATCTGGGGCATCGTGTGGAAATAAACAATATCTTAAGTTTCCTGCCTCAAGTTTACCGCCAGACACCTCTCTGGGCATGCTATACAACTTCCTGGCACCCTCACGTACCCTCCCGTACCCTCGCACACCCTCCCGCACCCTCGCACACCCTCCCGCACCCTCAGTATTCACCCGGATGCTCTAGTGAACGGACGACTTACCTAACTACAGGTGGGGAAAGACCTATTTTTGACAGCATAAAAAGATGAAAAACTAAGTTGAGAGGGAAGTGAGTGGTGCTGGAGTGGGGCATAAGAGAGGTGGGCGGTACCAATGAGACCACCCTCTCACATCAGCTGATCGCTAGTAAACAGACCATTCCGCGTCCCGTAATTTTAGCCGTGTCGATTTACGAGTATTTGTTTATTCTCTGTGATGGTCTGAGGTTCATCTGGGTAGACTCGGTCGGGGGAGATGTAGGCCCAGTGACACGAGGCAGCAGACAGTACCAAGATAGTACCACGACAGTACCACACAGTAACAGTACCCTTCAGCTTTTATCTTCACTACAGGTAATACTTTTTCTATATATATATCATAAAAACATATATTTTCCTATATTTATCAGTTAAATAAAGTTCATATAGTTTTTTTTGTTTATATCAAGAACCAAACTAAATTATTCCACTGAAGCGAGTCTTTGATGAAGTGAGGAATCGGTTTAAAGCGACGTTCTTGGGAGGAGGTATCTCGTGTTATATCGGAGTTCTACCGTATAGGGTCCTGTTAAATATAGACCTGATTGTATAGGGTCCAGTTAAATATAGACCTGACTGTATAGGGTCCAGTTAAATATACCTGACTGTATAGAACACAAACTAACACACTCACAATTTAAAAATGAAGGCCTTGCCACACACCCCACACACATTGGTGCGTTCCTTAATGTGTTTGGACAATATGTGACGTCTCCGGCTCTCTCTCGTGGCCAATCGCAGCCCGCACAGCTCACACATGAACGGCTTCTCTGTAATAGGCGTAATGGGGGTCACTAGTGGTTATTAAGAGGTCACTGAAGGTCACTAGTGGTTATTAAAAGGTTGTTGAAGGTCACTTGGAGGTTATTAGAGGTCACTGAAGGTCACTAGTGGTTATTAAGAGGTCGTTGGAGGTCACTTGGAGGTTATTAGAGGTCACTGAAGGTCACTAGTGGTTATTAAGAGGTCGTTGGAGGTCACTTGGAGGTTATTAGAGGTCGCTGGAGGTCATGTCTGGTAGAGGTGTGTCATTTATTTATTTTATTTATTTTTTGGGGCCTAAAGTTAATTATTTTGGTCCGATGTTTAAGAAGAAAATTTGTAAATGACGTAAAACTTTCTTTCAAGCTTTCTTTCAAACTTTCTTTCAAGCTTTTTACTCAACTTGTAATTTGAAAGTTAATATTTTTAGTTATTAAATTCAGGATTAAAATAAGCCATAACTGGAGACCCTTACACACTTTTTTCCTGACCTTACACACTTTCTTCCCGACCTTACACACTTTCTTCCCGACCATACACACTTTCTTCCCGACCATACGCACTTTTTTCCCGACCATACGCACTTTTTTCCCGACCATACGCACCTTTGGTTTTAGTCGTAGGAAAGACTTCGTAGGAGACAAATTTTGGTTTGGTGACCCCACGTGTTGACCTGACGGCTGGCGGTGACCTCACGATGACCTCGCCACTGTCACCGCCCCTCCTGTAATGTAACAACAACAATAATAATAACACCACACCATCCACACCACACCACCACACACCACACCACTACTAACCTTTCAGTAACAGCGGCTGAATCACCACCATCTATAACCTCCTCGAATCCACTCTCATCCACCACACCACATGCCCCATCACCCGGCGGATGTAAGGCCCAATAGCCGGGTGACTCTGACCCCAGGCTGTCGTCACACACTAAGTATTCCTCGAGGTATATAACATCTTCCCGTTCTAGGCCGTTGACACAGCTAACGAGGTAGTCCAGGTTCTCCACACTCTACAACAAAGACAGATGTATTTAGCAACATAAAACAAAGGCAATTTTAGCTTATATTAACAGAACAAAGACATACAGTTACTAGCATACAGTTACTAGCATACAGTCACTAGCATACAGTCACTAGCATACAGTTACTAGCATACAGTCACTAGCATACAGTTACCATCATACAGTTTCTAGCATACAGTTACTAGCATACAGTCACTAGCATACAGTTACTAGCATATAGTCACTAGCATAGTCACTAGCATACAGTTACTAGCATACAGTTACTAGCATACAGTCACTAGCATACAGTTACTAGCATACAGTTACCAGCATACAGTCACTAGCATAGTCACTAGCATACAGTTACTAGCATACAGTCACTAGCATACAGTTACTAGCATACAGTTACCAGCATACAGTCACTAGCATACAGTCACTAGCATACAGTTACTAGCATACAGTTACCAGCATACAGTCACTAGCATTCAGTTACCATCATACAGTTTCTAGCATACAGTTACTAGCATACAGTCACTAGCATACATTTACTAGCACACAGTTACTAGCATACAGTTACTAGCATACAGTTACTAGCATACAGTCACCGCTTGTACTGAATCAGCTAACAACCGGACGTCAGTAATCACCTCGTTCCAATCATCGCCGGAGCTCATGACGGTGAGTTAACGTCTGGAGGGAAGAAATTAACATGTTAGTTTATTGATCTAGTGGGAATAACCTAACCTAACCCTAACCTGACTTAATCTAACCTAACCCTAACCTGACTTAATCCTAACCTGACTTAACCCTAACCTGACTTAACCTAACCCTAACCTGACTTAACCCTAACCTGACTTAACCTAACCCTAACCTGACTTAATCCTAACCTGACTTAACCCTAACCTGACTTAACCTAACCTGACTTAACCCTACCCTAACCTGACTTAACCTAACCTAACCCTAACCTGACTTAACTTAACCCTAACCTGACTTAACCCTAACCTGACTTAACCTAACCCTAACCTGACTTAACCCTACCCTAACCTGACTTAACCTAACCTAACCCTAACCTGACTTAACTTAACCCTAACCTGACTTAATCTAACCCTAACCTGACTTAACCTAACCCTAACCTGACCTAACCTAACCCAACCCTAACCTGACTTAACTTAACCCAACCTAACTTAACCCTAACCTGACCTGAATGTTTTGATAGATATATAGACAGATAGATATATAGACAGATAGATATATAGACAGATAGATATATAGACAGATAGACATATAGACAGATAGACATATAGACAGATAGATATATAGACAGATAGACATATAGACAGATAGATATATAGACAGATAGACAGATAGATATATAGACAGATAGACATATAGACAGACAGACAGACAGACAGACATAAGCCAGCCTCCCTGACCACTCCCTTATCTTACATCTTATAACAAGTAAACATTAACTATAACCTAACTAATACAGCTCATTAAGGTGTTATTAAGTAGTTAACCACCGGCATACCTTGTTAGTGGGTCGTTAAGGTGGATAAATTGGGTTAAAATAGACGAGGTGATTAGAGGGACTCAATCACCCTCACCATCTTGACTTACTGAATGGCGAAAACTAACTTATTCCCAGACAATATCTCTTATTTTTCTTATTTTAACGTTATTTTTGATGTTTTTTGAAGGTTATATTAATTTATTATATAATTATCTACGTTTTTATATTAATTTTGTGTATTATAACTCTATATTATGGTTATATTTAGTGGAAATTAGATTCTTGGGTTTAGTGATGTTTTTTATAGTTTATCGTATTTTTGTTGTATTAAAAGTTAAATAAGTATTATATAATGTTAATAATGGTTTATAATTAGTATATAAAGTCTATATAATATGAATATAGACGTTAATTATGTCTATTTTATTTAATTTATTTATTAATTTTGTTTTTGTGGTTTATGAGGTTTTTCTTGTTGACAATGATAACGAACCTAAATATATTATAGAAATAGATTAATATTTTAGATAATTTGTTGATAAATAGATTAATAGATAATATATAGATAAATATTTTAGATAATTTATTGATAAATAGATTAATAGATAAATATATAAGTGCTTAGATATATTAGTTAATGTCTAGGTTACAGTCTACTCATTTTTTGTGATATATTGACTAACTATCTATCTATTTATCTAACTAAATATCTCAATAGTTTTAGATATAATTAAATAAATATATATCCATAAATTTATCTATTAATGTAAATATTTAATCATAATTTCAAATTATTTTAGACAACAACAAACTGAGCCATATTGTTTGATGTTATAAAACTACCACGAACAGCAACTACGAGCGTACTTTATATAACATATTTGGATTTTATTTAACTAATATAAAATAACTAAATAATAAATATCATACATTAATTATAATTGAATATTTTAGTATTAAATTTAATATAGATAATTATAAAATATCTAATTATATGTTTAATTATTATGTTTTAGATCTTGTTCGTGGTGACTCATAACATCAACCCAACCATCATAGACGCCATCACGGGTCGAAAATCACCAAAATATTTTCATCAATTATAAACAATGGTGACTATATTAATTAAATCTATTACCATATACATATCATTAAATACAATACCTTTAATATTATACCTGAATAATAGTTGTAATATATATAATAAATAAAATACCCCTTAGTGACCAGACCCCCATAGGTGTCAATGTGTCTCAATAAAATCATAATTAATTTATTTTTATCTAATTATTTATTTTATTCTTTAATTATTTTATTTGTTTCTATTTCCACAGTTATTTTATTCCTTCTTCAAGTCCCTGATTGGTAAGGATGTGGTGGTAGAGCTGAAGAATGATTTGAGGTTAGTCTACTTATCATTAGTCATTCAAGCTTAGTTTACCTGTTTATTACCCTCTACAGCTTAGTTTACCTGTTTATTACCCTCTACAGCTTAGTTTACCTGTTTATTACCTCTACAGCTTAGTTTACCTGTTTATTACCCTCTACAGCTTAGTTTACCTGTTTATTACCCTCTACAGCTTAGTTTACCTGTTTATTACCCTCTACAGCTTAGTTTACCTGTTTATTACCCTCTACAGCTTAGTTTACCTGTTTATTACCCTCTACAGCTTAGTTTACCTGTTTATTACCCTCTACAGCTTAGTTTACCTGTTTATTACCCTCTACAGCTTAGTTTACCTGTTTATTACCCTCTACAGCTTAGTTTACCTGTTTATTACCCTCTACAGCTTAGTTTACCTGTTTATTACCCTCTACAGCTTAGTTTACCTGTTTATTACCCTCTACAGCTTAGTTTACCTGTTTATTACCCTCTACAGCTTAGTTTACCTGTTTATTACCCTCTACAGCTTAGTTTACCTGTTTATTACCCTCTACAGCTTAGTTTACCTGTTTATTACCCTCTACAGCTTAGTTTACCTGTTTATTACCCTCTACAGCTTAGTTTACCTGTTTATTACCCTCTACAGCTTAGTTTACCTGTTTATTACCCTCTACAGCTTAGTTTACCTGTTTATTACCCTCTACAGCTTAGTTTACCTGTTTATTACCCTCTACAGCTTAGTTTACCTGTTGATTACCCTCTACAGCTTAGTTTACCTGTTTATTAGCCTCTACAGCTTAGTTTACCTGTTTATTACCCTCTACAGCTTAGTTACCTGTTATTACCTCTACAGCTTAGTTTACCTGTTTATTACCCTCTACAGCTTAGTTTACCTGTTTATTACCCTCTACAGCTTAGTTTACCTGTTTATTAGCCTCTACAGCTTAGTTTACCTGTTTATTACCCTCTACAGCTTAGTTTACCTGTTTATTACCCTCTACAGCTTAGTTTACCTGTTTATTACCCTCTACAGCTTAGTTTACCTGTTTATTACCCTCTACAGCTTAGTTTACCTGTTTATTATCCTCTACAGCTTAGTTTACCTGTTATTACCCTCTACAGCTTAGTTTACCTGTTTATTACCTCTACAGCTTAGTTTACCTGTTTATTACCCTCTACAGCTTAGTTTACCTGTTTATTACCCTCTACAGCTTAGTTTACCTGTTTATTACCCTCTACAGCTTAGTTTACCTGTTTATTACCCTCTACAGCTTAGTTTACCTGTTTATTACCCTCTACAGCTTAGTTTACCTGTTGATTACCCTCTACAGCTTATTTTACCTGGTTATTACCCTCTACAGCTTATTTAGCCTGAGGATTAGCCACCCCAGCTTAGTTTACCTGTTGATTAGCCACCTCAGCTTATTTTACCTGTTTTTTTTAGTCTCCTCAGCTTATTTTACCTGATGATTAGCCCTTAAGCTTATATCTGAAAATTTATGTTAAGTTGTGTTAGGTTAAGAAAGATTAGATTAAGTTAATATAGGTTAGATTAAGTCAGAAAAAGTCAGATTAAGTTAAGGAAAGTTATATTAAGTCAGATTAAGTCAGGAAAGGTCAGATTAAGTCAGGAAAGGTCAGATTAAGTCAGGAAAGGTCAGATTAAGTCAGGAAAGGTCAGATTAAGTCAGGATCAACCACAGTAATTTTTTCACACATTCAGGATATATCACGTCAATGAATCCTGTCATCTCTCAAACACATATTTAACCCAGATTTAACATTTAACCTGCAGTGTTAATCTGTATATGGCAAAATTAACTCCCGTAATTTTAACCACCGGCAAAAATTAACCTTAATGTTTTTGCGTATCAGCCGTGAAGGAGAAAATCTCGGTGTCGGCTGCAATTCTGTCGTATTTAAAGGCTGTCGAGTGTACAATTGGTGTAAATTTCACCGCTGTTTGGTATTTTGGTTATTGACGTTCGATTGGTTATAGTTCGTAAAAATCACTGCTTAATGCTCACCTCCTCCTGGCCTGACAATGTTTAAGACATCGTAGTTTATTAAATTAATGGATGAGAAACGAGTGAATTCTCATATTATTGAAGACGTGGTACAGCAAACTCTTGCTATTTGCGGGTTTGGCTATTTGCGACAATTTTTTTTTAGACCCTGAACCCTGCGAATTTGACGGGAATGCTCTACTGTAAACCCGTGTCATTTGCGGGGGTTAGGTTAGGTTCCAAGGAATGGCGGTAATTAGCTCAACCACAAATACCAACTTACTCTACCTTCGTCCATCACTGTACAGTATACCAAACAACTGACCAGCCATGTAATATATTTTGTAAAGGACCATTCATGATATTTAACTACCAATTATTACTAAACTACCATACACCAAATGGCTTTAGTTTTCCCCCACTAAGCAAAATAAAACACATGGTATTTTTTAAGTAAAACGTCAAAGCACACGCGTGATAAAACGATGCAATTAAGGTGTTTTAACGAGGCAAAATAAACGACTACGTATTATTATTATTATTATTATTATTATTATTATTATTATTATTTTAGATGGTTGATTAGGTTAAGTTAGGTTAGATTAGGTTAAGATAGGTTACTCAATTTGTTCAGAATTTCCTCTAATAATTCTTCATAAATTTCAGTATCTGCGGAACTCTTCATTCTGTTGATCAATACCTCAACATCAAGCTAACCGATATCAACGTTACCGATACCGAAAAATACCCACATATGGTAAGTATTGATGCTGTGTCTCTTTGCCGATATCACTTACCGATACTGATTTATAGGCATATATTGTAGGTAATATTGGTGTCTCTGTTTGCCGATATCACTTACCGATACCAAGAAATACCCAAATATGGTAAGTTCTTTTGCATGTCAACCGATATCAATTTTTACCGATTATTTCACTCACTGATATAATCTTGTCTGTCTGTCTGTCTAATATATATAATTACCGATATATTAACTAATCCAGCTTCCATGTCTGTCTGTCTGTCCTGTGTAATAATAATAATAAACGGTTTATTAATTGAGTTTCAGCCGGTGGCATAAAATATACTGTACAGACTTACATGTGATTTAGACATAATGATATACATTGAATACATTTACAGGGCTGTACAGTACAGGAGTTGTTTTAACAATAGATGGGATGGTGCTGTTCTTATATCTATCAGTGCGGGCTCTTATGGGCTGAATTATGTTGTAGTGGTGGACTGCGCGAGGTGGGCGGGGGGCAGGAGGTGGCGAGGATGGTGCAGTAGTCCACGGCCAAACCTTGCTAGTGTTTGGTGGTGGAGGTCACTGAGGGATGGCATCTCCAGGGTGGAGAGAGCGCTGGTGTAGTAGTCTGCGCCGAGCATGATTCTGCAGGTCCTTTTCTGTACCTTCTCTAGCCGACGTTGTTGGGTGGAGTTGACAGAAGACGACCAGGCTGGTGACGCATACTTTAGTTTGGGGAGAATAAAGGCGTTGTAGATGGTCCTCAGCCCTGGCGTGGGTGTCCCAAGTGACCTAAGTCGTCGTAGAGTCGGTACGAGGCTGCCTTGACTGTGTTATTTACATGGGCCTTCCAGTCCAGTTTGTGGTCTATGGTAACACCCAGGAGTTTGGCAGACTGTATGTATGTATGTATGTCTGTGTGTCTGTCTGTGTGTCTGTATATGTGTGTGTGCGCATTGGTAATAAACTAATATTTTTTTTTTTTCAGCTGTCTGTAAAAAATTGCTTCATTCGTGGGTCAGTTGTCCGGTATGTGCAGCTGCCCGTGGACGAGGTGGACACGCAGCTGCTCCAAGACGCTGCGAGAAGAGAGGCACAGCAGCAGAGGCAATGATGTGTTTTGATAGTCATTTGTATTGGGGTCACCTGGAGATTAGGAGTGTATTTCACCTATACTGACCTGACCTGACCTAACCTAACCCCAAGACAAAATAAGGGTAGTGTTTAATCTTCAGGTGACATAATCTGAAGAGGTGGGGGGGCAAAATGACACTTCCCACATGATTTAACCTTTGACCTCTCGTTAATTTCTCCGTGTTAAATAATTATCGATGCAAAATTTAATATACAGTACATGACTTTATTTACATGTATTTGAGAAACATTAATTTATTAGTAAGTTATTCCAGAATATTGTTTGAGTTTTGATGGAGAATTAATTGTTTTAAAAATTCTACATATGAAAAAAATTCTATATTAACTAAAGTATTAATAATATAACGTTGTATTGTGTTGTATTAATCTATAAGACACTTTGTATGATGATTTATTGGTATTAATAATTTTTTTCACATTTTATTTGGACAAAAAATCGATAATTGTGACAATTTTTTTTCTATTATTAATTTTATAAATTTTTGGGGATAATAAAATTTTGAAAAATAATTTGTGATGTTATTCCCTTAACGTTGTGAGGTTGTGCAGGTCTTGTGGGGTTGTGCAGGTCTTGTGAGGTTGTGCAGGTCTTGTGGGGTTGTGCAGGTCTTGTGGGGTTGTGCAGGTCTTGTGAGGTTGTGCAGGTCTTGTGGGGTTGTGCAGGTCTTGTGGGGTTGTGCAGGTCTTGTGAGGTTGTGCAGGTCTTGTGGGGTTGTGCAGGTCTTGTGAGGTTGTGCAGGTCTTGTGAGGTTGTGCAGGTCTTGTGGGGTTGTGCAGGTCTTGTGGGGTTGTGCAGGTCTTGTGAGGTTGTGCAGGTATTGTGGGGTTGTGCAGGTCTTGTGGGGTTGTGCAGGTCTTGTGGGGTTGTGCAGGTCTTGTGAGGTTGTGCAGGTCTTGTGGGGTTGTGCAGGTCTTGTGGGGTTGTGCAGGTCTTGTGGGGTTGTATTTTGGGTTCACCTGAAGATTAGACACCCCAATTAATTTTCACCCGATAACTAACCAACCTTAACTTAACCCTAACCTAACCTAACCTCACGTTCCGCTGGCAGGAAATACTTCGGCTCGACGCTTACGAGAAAAAAAACACAAAAATGTTCGGTGTATTGGGGTTGTTTAGCCTCGTTATAAGGGACGCGGCTCAATCATTTCCGAAGAATTTGTTTAACGGATCGACTGAGGTTTGGTTAGGTTAGGTTATTTCAGGTGATTAAATATTGTAATAACTTAATCTACGTTAACCTAATTTAATCAACGTTAACCTAGCTTAATCTACGTTAACCTAATTTAATCTACGTTAACCTAATTTAATCTACGTTAACCTAGCTTAATCTACGTTAACCTAACTTAATCTACGTTAACCTAACTTAATCTACGTTAACCTAACTTAATCTACGTTAACCTAATTTAATCTACGTTTACCTAATTTAATCTACGTTAACATAACTTAATCTACGTTAACCTAATTTAATCTACGTTAACCTAGCTTAATCTACGTTAACCTAATTTAATCTACGTTAACCTAGCTTAATATACGTTAACCTAATTTAATCTACGTTAACCTAATTTAATCTACGTTAACCTAGCTTAATCTACGTTAACCTAACTTAATCTAATCTAACTTAATCTAACCTAACCTAACCATAACCAAACCTAACCTAACCCAATTGGAAATACCAAAACGCCTCAAAATTCCTCGAACGGCTGTCTGGTTTCGTTAATTAATCACTGAATTGGTAACGAGGAGTGTGGGGTGTCCGCTGTCCCAAAACCTGTTAACGTCCGGCTCGTTCCAGGTCTGGTATGGGGGTTAGGACAGTGGGAGATTACCTCGTTAGATATTGTCGCGATGGTTTAGTTATGTCATTAGGGTAAGATGATGATAATAATAATAATAATAATAATAATAATAATAAAATAATAGTAATAATAATAATAAAATAATAGTAATAATAATAATAATAATAAAATGATAATAATAATAATAATAATAAAATAATAATAATAATAATAATAATAATAAATAATAGTAAAATAATAATAAATGGCTAACCTAACCTAACTTGACCTGACCTAACCTAACCTAACCTAACCTAACCTGGGTCACTAAGGTAAGACCCTTCTCATGTGTGCCCCATAACACGGACTCGAACCCTGGACGTGGTGGTCTAGGATACGAATTTATTTTTATTGGAATTTTATTAATACCGCGAGTTTAAATAATGGGAGGCTTTTATTTATTTAATTATTGTAAGATATAAATTTAAATAAGGAGAAATGAAGGTATATTTTGATGTGGTGTTAGTGAGATAGGAGTTTAGATATAAGTAATGAAATAATTATTATTTTTGTTCAAATTGACTTTATTTGGGTATTTTATTATTTGAAAAGATGTTTATTTAATTCGGTAATAATTAATTATTTTGAGGAATAAATTTGGTTAGAGATAAATTAATTAAAATAAGTCTTTTACGAGACTTTAAATTAATGGCAGCAAACTAGAATTTTCGCCATCTGGAAAATAAATCACTAAGTTATATCTCGTATTAATTAAGGTTTTAAAGACATAGATTAAAAAATAAATATTATTTCATATTATATTTAATTTAAAATAAAGTTAGAGTTAATTTAATAACCAATTCAATACATAATAGGCAAAAAAAAAAAATTACTTAATATTCACCAAATTTCAATATAAAAATTAATACACACACACTAAAATAAATTACAACATTAATTACAAACTAACATATTTTAATAACTAAATATAATTAATAATAACGTAAAAAAAGGCAGTAGATAAATAAGATAAAATAATGTCGATATTATAGAGGCAGTCTGCCCGCCATGTTCAAGCCGCTCGGTCAGGTGAGGTCAATTTACCTTAAAATAGACATAATGGCCAATTAACCTCATCCTATAACTCCAACACTTACTTTAAACTTATCCCAGTGATTGTGAGGATAGTTAGTAGTGATAGTGAGGATAATGATACAGAAATAACGTAGATATGAGTGAAAATAGTGAGTTTTTGGTGATGTGGTATTTTTCAGGTGGTTTGAGTGGTGATTAGTTAAGGTAGTTGAGTCATTTGGTGGTGGTTATTAGTTATGTATCGTTAATAGGGACTGGTAGTTGAAGAAATTGTTCCTATTAATGAGATATAATTAATAGTAACACTCATTAGTATTCAAAGTAGTTAATGATGAATTGCCTAGTTAACGATCAATTGCCTAGTTAACGATCAATTGCGTAGTTAACGATCAATTGCCTAGTTAAAGTTTAATTTCCTAGTTAAAGATTAATTACCTAGTTAAAAATTAATTGCCTAGTTAACGATCAATTGCCTAGTTAACGATCAATTGCGTAGTTAACGATCAATTGCCTAGTTAAAGTTTAATTTCCTAGTTAAAGATTAATTACCTAGTTAAAATTTAATTACCTAGTTAAAATTTAATTGCCTAGTTAACGTTTAATTGCCTAGTTAACGCTCAATTACCTAGTTAAAGTCTAATTGCCTCGTTAACTACCCCCAATAAAGTGAAGAAAAAATATCTGGTGAAAATCGTGAGTAAAAAATTTAACTTTATTAATTTTATTGTTTTAATTGAATTTTGTGTTAAGGGGGAAGGGGGTTAGGTTAAGGGGGAAGGGGGTTAGGTTAAGGGGGTAGGGGGTGTTAGGTTAAGGGGGTAGGTGGTGTTAGGTTAAGGGGGAAGGGGGTGTAGGTTAAGGGGGTAGGGGTGTTAGGTTAAGGGGGAAGGGGGTTAGGTTAAGGGGGTAGGGGGTTAGGTTAAGGGGGTAGGGGGTGTTAGGTTAAGGGGGTAGGGGGTTAGGTTAAGGGGGAAGGGGGTTAGGTTAAGGGGGAAGGGGGTTAGGTTAAGGGGGTAGGGGGTGTTAGGTTAAGGGGGTAGGTGGTGTTAGGTTAAGGGGGTAGGGGGTGTTGGTTAAGGGGGTAGGGGGTGTAGGTTAAGGGGGTAGGGGTGTTAGGTTAAGGGGGTAGGGGTGTTGGTTAAGGGGGAAGGGGTTAGGTTAAGGGGTAGGGGGTTAGGTTAAGGGGGTAGGTGGGTTAGGTTAAGGGGGTAGGGGGTTAGGTTAAGGGGGTAGGGGGTTAGGTTAAGGGGGTAAGGGGGTTAGGTTAAGGGGGTAGGGGGTTAGGTTAAGGGGGTAGGGGGTTAGGTTAAGGGGGTAGGGGGTGTTAGGTTAAGGGGGTAGGGGGTTAGGTTAAGGGGGAAGGGGGTTAGGTTAAGGGGGAAGGGGGTTAGGTTAAGGGGGTAGGGGGTTAGGTTAAGGGGGTAGGTGGTGTTAGGTTAAGGGGGTAGGGGGTGTTAGGTTAAGGGGGTAGGGGGTTAGGTTAAGGGGGTAAGGGGGTGTTAGGTTAAGGGGGTAGGGGGTGTTAGGTTAAGGGGGTAGGGGGTGTTAGGTTAAGGGGGTAGGGGGTGTTAGGTTAAGGGGGTAGGGGGGGTTAGGTTAAGGGGGTAGGGGGTGTTGGTTAAGGGGGTAGGGGGTGTAGGTTAAGGGGGTAGGGGGTGTTAGGTTAAGGGGGTAGGGGGTTAGGTTAAGGGGGTAGGGGGTTAGGTTAAGGGGGTAGGGGTGTTAGGTTAAGGGGGTAGGGGGTTAGGTTAAGGGGTAGGGGGTTAGGTTAAGGGGGTAGGGGGGTAGGGGGTGTTAGGTTAAGGGGGTAGGGGTGTTAGGTTAAGGGGGAAGGGGGTTAGGTTAAGGGGGTAGGGGTGTTAGGTTAAGGGGGAAGGGGGTTAGGTTAAGGGGGTAAGGGGGTTAGGTTAAGGGGGTAGGGGGTGTTAGGTTAAGGGGGTAGGGGGTTAGGTTAAGGGGGTAGGGGGTGTTAGGTTAAGGGGGTAGGGGGTTAGGTTAAGGGGTAGGGGGTTAGGTTAAGGGGGTAGGGGGGGTAGGGGGTGTTAGGTTAAGGGGGTAGGGGGTGTTAGGTTAAGGGGGAAGGGGGTTAGGTTAAGGGGGTAGGGGGTGTTAGGTTAAGGGGGAAGGGTGTTAGGTTAAGGGGTAAGGGGTGTTAGGTTAAGGGGGAGGGGGTTAGGTTAAGGGGTAGGGGGTGTTAGGTTTAGGGGGAAGGGTGTTAGGTTAAGGGGGTAGGGGGTGTTAGGTTAAGGGGGTAGGGGGGTTAGGTTAAGGGGGTAGGGGGTTAGGTTAAGGGGGTAAGGGGGGTTAGGTTAAGGGGGTAGGGGGTGTTAGGTTAAGGGGGTAGGGGGGTTAGGTTAAGGGGTAGGGGGTGTTAGGTTAAGGGGGTAGGTGGTGTTAGGTTAAGGGGGAAGGGGGTTAGGTTAAGGGGGTAGGGGGTGTTTGGTTAAGGGGGAAGGGGTTAGGTTAAGGGGGTAAGGGGTGTTAGGTTAAGGGGAAGGGGGTTAGGTTAAGGGGGTAGGGGTGTTAGGTTAAGGGGGAAGGGTGTTAGGTTAAGGGGGTAGGGGGTGTTAGGTTAAGGGGGTAGGGGGGGTTAGGTTAAGGGGGTAGGGGGTTAGGTTAAGGGGTAGGGGGGTTAGGTTAAGGGGGTAGGGGGTGTTAGGTTAAGGGGGTAGGGGGGTTAGGTTAAGGGGGTAGGGGGTTAGGTTAAGGGGGTAGGGGGTGTTAGGTTAAGGGGGAAGGGTGTTAGGTTAAGGGGGTAAGGGGTGTTAGGTTAAGGGGGAAGGGTGTTAGGTTAAGGGGTAGGGGGTGTTAGGTTAAGGGGAAGGGGTTAGGTTAAGGGGGTAGGGGGTGTTAGGTTAAGGGGTAGGGGTGTTGGGTAAGGGGGTAGGGGGGTTAGGTTAAGGGGGAGGGTGTTAGGTTAAGGGGGTAGGGGGTGTTAGGTTAAGGGGGAAGGGTGTTAGGTTAAGGGGGAAGGGGGTTAGGTTAAGGGGGTAGGGGGTTAGGTTAAGGGGTAAGGGGGTGTTAGGTTAAGGGGGTAGGGGGTTAGGTTAAGGGGGAAGGGTGTTAGGTTAAGGGGGTAGGGGGTGTTAGGTTAAGGGGGAAGGGTGTTAGGTTAAGGGGGTAAGGGGTGTTAGGTTAAGGGGAAGGGTGTTAGGTTAAGGGGGTAGGGGGTGTTAGGTTAAGGGGGAAGGGTGTTAGGTTAAGGGGTAGGGGGTGTTAGGTTAAGGGGGTAGGGGGTGTTAGGTAAGGGGGTAGGGGGGTTAGGTTAAGGGGGAAGGGTGTTAGGTTAAGGGGGTAGGGGGTTAGGTTAAGGGGGAAGGGTGTTAGGTTAAGGGGTAAGGGGTGTTAGGTTAAGGGGGTAGGGGTGTTAGGTTAAGGGGTAAGGGGGTGTTAGGTTAAGGGGGAAGGGTGTTAGGTTAAGGGGGTAGGGGGGTTAGGTTAAGGGGGTAGGGGGTGTTAGGTTAAGGGGGAAGGGGGTTAGGTTAGGGGGTAGGGGGTTAGGTTAAGGGGGTAGGGGGTGTTAGGTTAAGGGGGTAGGGGTGTTAGGTTAAGGGGGAAGGGGTTAGGTTAGGGGGTAGGTGGTGTTGGTTAAGGGGGAAGGGGGGTAGGGGGTGTTAGGTTAAGGGGGTAGGGGGTGTTAGGTTAAGGGGGTAGGTGGTGTTAGGTTAAGGGGGTAAGGGGGTTAGGTTAAGGGGGTAGGGGGTGTTAGGTTAAGGGGGTAAGGGGGTGTTAGTTTAAGGGGGAAGGGTGTTAGGTTAAGGGGGAAGGGTGTTAGGTTAAGGGGGTAAGGGGTGTTAGGTTAAGGGGGTAGGGGGTGTTAGGTTAAGGGGGTAAGGGGTGTTAGGTTAAGGGGGAAGGGGGTTAGGTTAAGGGGGTAGGGGGTTAGGTTAAGGGGGTAAGGGGGTGTTAGGTTAAGGGGGAAGGGGGTTAGGTTAAGGGGGTAGGGGGTTAGGTTAAGGGGGTAGGGGGTGTTAGGTTAAGGGGGTAGGGGGTGTTAGGTTAAGGGGGAAGGGGGTTAGGTTAAGGGGGTAGGTGGTGTTGGTTAAGGGGGAAGGGGGTTAGGTTGTAGGGGGTGTTAGGTTAAGGGGGTAGGGGGTGTTAGGTTAAGGGGGTAGGTGGTGTTAGGTTAAGGGGGTAAGGGGGTTAGGTTAAGGGGGTAGGGGGTGTTAGGTTAAGGGGGTAAGGGGGTGTTAGGTTAAGGGGGAGGGGGTTAGGTTAAGGGGGTAGGGGGTTAGCTTAAGGGGGTAAGGGGGTGTTAGGTTAAGGGGGAAGGGGGTTAGGTTAAGGGGGTAGGGGGGTTAGGTTAAGGGGGTAGGGGGTGTTAGGTTAAGGGGTAGGGGGTGTTAGGTTAAGGGGGTTAGGTTAAGGGGGTAGGGGGTGTTAGGTTAAGGGGGTAAGGGGGTGTTAGGTTAAGGGGGAAGGGGGTTAGGTTAAGGGGGTAGGGGGGTTAGCTTAAGGGGGTGTTGGGTAAGGGGGAGGTTAGGTTAAGGGGGGTGTTGGTTAAGGGGGAGGCTAGGTTAAGGGGGTAGGAGGGGTTAGGTTAAGGGGGAGGCTAGGTTAAGGGGGGTGTTGGTTAAGGGGGGTGTTGGTTAAGGGGGAGGCTAGGTTAAGGGGGGTGTTGGTTAAAGGGGAGGTTAGGTTAAGGGGGTAGGAGGGGTTAGGTTAAGGGGGAGGCTAGGTTAAAGGGGGTGTTGGTTAAGGGGGAGGCTAGGTTAAGGGGGTAGGAGGGGTTAGGTTAAGGGGTTAGGTTAAGGGGGAGGCTAGGTTAAAGGGGAGGCTAGGTTAAAGGGGGTGTTGGTTAAGGGGGAGGCTAGGTTAAAGGGGGTGTTGGTTAAGGGGGAGGCTAGGTTAAGGGGGTAGGAGGGGTTAGGTTAAGGGGGAGGCTAGGTTAAAGGGGGTGTTGGTTAAGGGGGAGGCTAGGTTAAAGTGGGTGTTGGTTAAGGGGGAGGCTAGGTTAAAGGGGGTGTTGGTTAAGGGGGAGGCTAGGTTAAAGGGGGTGTTGGTTAAGGGGGAGGCTAGGTTAAAGGGGGTGTTGGTTAAGGGGGAGGCTAGGTTAAAGGGGGTGTTGGTTAAGGGGGAGGCTAGGTTAAAGGGGGTGTTGGTTAAGGGGGAGGCTAGGTTAAAGGGGGTGTTGGTTAAGGGGGAGGCTAGGTTAAAGGGGGTGTTGGTTAAGGGGGAGGCTAGGTTAAAGGGGGTGTTGGTTAAGGGGGAGGCTAGGTTAAAGGGGGTGTTGGTTAAGGGGGAGGCTAGGTTAAAGGGGGTGTTGGTTAAGGGGGAGGCTAGGTTAAAGGGGTGTTGGTTAAGGGGGAGGCTAGGTTAAAGGGGGTGTTGGTTAAGGGGGAGGCTAGGTTAAAGGGGGTGTTGGTTAAGGGGGAGGCTAGGTTAAAGGGGGTGTTGGTTAAGGGGGAGGCTAGGTTAAAGGGGGTGTTGGTTAAGGGGGAGGCTAGGTTAAAGGGGGTGTTGGTTAAGGGGGAGGCTAGGTTAAAGGGGGTGTTGGTTAAGGGGGAGGCTAGGTTAGTTTTCCAAGATTTTATTCAACGTTTCAGTATTTTATATTTAATTACAAATGAGGGAGCCAATTACCAGGTGGGGAAGGGAGGGTAAGGGAAGGGAGGGTAAGGAAGGGAGGGTAAGGGAGGGAGGGAGGGAGAGGGAGGGTAAGGTAAGGGAGGGTAAGAGAGGGAGGGTAAGGTAAGGGAGGTAGGAAAGAGAGGGTAAGGGAGAGGGAGGGTAAGGGAGGTAGGGAGAGGGAGGGTAAGGTAAGGGAGGGTAAGAGAGGGAGGGTAAGGGAGGTAGGGTAGGGAGGGAGGGTAGGGAAGGAGAGGTCTGATGTGTATATATTTTAAGGGCGTTCAGTCTTTCATTCCTTCAACCACTCCCTTCCTCCCTCTCTCCCTCTCCCTCTCCCTCTTTCTCCCTCTCCCTCCCTCTCTCCCTCACTGACACGATTCGTAAAAATATCCCACAATAATAGACTAAAAATGTCACGTTATTTTACGACTGAAATTTATTATTACCGTAAAGGATTGTTCTTCCTCACGTGAGCTGTGTGATTGATTAGGTGATTAGGTGATTGATTAGGTGATTAGGTGATTAATTAGGTGATTGGTTGATTAATTAGGTGATTAATTATAAACAGAAGAATAAGACAAAAATATAGAGTTATTTGTGGTGTAAGCGACCTGTTGTATAAGTCATTACGCTTCTTGAGTGGCCGATGACGTCATGATGTTCCAATAATATTTCTCGGCAACTTTTATGTAATTAATATTCTTGACTCGTTGGGGGAACTGACTTAAGATTGAATGAAGTTAATTAATAATGAGAGATATATCGTCGGGTGTGATATATTTAAGTGATATATTTAAGTGATATATTAAGTATACTGGATATATTGCTTCATTTTATGCTCTCTGAGTGGCCATTAGGCATTTTTTTTTAATAATTTGAATATTTTTGTTTTTTATTTGAAGTGACGCTACAAATTTGCTATTAATTAATATTTTATAATTTAATCGTTAAATGTAGACCTTAATAAGAGAATAATATTGTTAATAGAAGTAAAATATGGACACATTAGCTTATGATTGTGACATTATGCTCGCTGAGTAGGTAATGGCGTTGCAACCGAGCACTGTGATTGGTTGGTAGGAGTTGCAAGATGTCGCCATTTATCAAACACTACAAATAGAATTCGTACCTGAGGTTAATAATAATTAATAAACTTCTTTGTTATTCGCAAGTTTTTTCCTCCTTCAAGCTGTAGAATCAAGCTGTAGTCATCACCAATTCCCGCCAACGACATAATTTATATGCCGTGCGACGCTTTATTTACGTCTTGGCAACTCAGAGCTGTGGTTGGGGGCCAGATTTCTAAGAGGATCATTGATTGGTGGGTTTTGTTATACGCTAGCTGATTGGTTGAGTGATAATGACGTCATATGTAAACATCGATAATTGCCTGTTGGATTAAGTGAAAAATAATCCGATAATGATGATGATAATGATGATGATAATGATGATGATGATGGTAATGATGGTGATAATGATGGTAATAATGATGGTGATAATGATGATGGTAATGATGAATAAATGAGTATTGCCGCACATAACGTTACAGTTGAGGAAGAGAAGGCTGTACAGTGCAGTACCAGACTGTTTCAATGAGAGAGAATATTCCTTCAAAATTATTCCATTCTTCCTTCTATTACTTCCCTGCCTCCTTCCTTCCATTATTCCTCTCTTTACTCCCTTTCCTTCCCTCCCTCCTTCCTTCCTTCCCTCCTCCCTTCCCTCCTTCACTCCCTTCCCTCCTTCCCTCCCTTCCCTCCTTCCTTCCTTCCCTCCTTCCCTCCTTCCTTCCTTCCCTCCTTCCTTCCTTCCCTCCTTCCTTCCCTCCTTCCCTCCCTTCCCTCCTTCCCTCCCTTCCCTCCTTCCTCCCCTCCTTGCTCAGGTGTGGCCAGGTGGTAGCTCAGGTGGGGCCAGGTGGTAGCTCAGGTGGGGCCAGGTGATAGCTCAGGTGTGGCCAGGTGGTAGCTCAGGTATGGCCAGGTGGTAGCTCAGGTGGGGCCAGGTGGTAGCTCAGGTGGGGCCAGGTGGTAGCTCAGGTGTGGCCAGGTGGTAGCTCAGGTGGGGCCAGGTGGTAGCTCAGGTATGGCCAGGTGGTAGCTCAGGTGGGGCCAGGTGGTAGCTCAGGTGGGGCCAGGTGGTAGCTCAGGTATGGCCAGGTGGTAGCTCAGGTGGGGCCAGGTGGTAGCTCAGGTGGGGCCAGGTGGTAGCTCAGGTGGGGCCAGGTGGTAGCTCAGGTGGGGCCAGGTGGTAGCTCAGGTATGGCCAGGTGGTAGCTCAGGTGGGGCCAGGTGGTAGCTCAGGTGGGGCCAGGTTGTAGCTCAGGTATGGCCAGGTGGTAGCTCAGGTGGGGCCAGGTGGTAGCTCAGGTATGGCCAGGTGGTAGCTCAGGTGGGGCCAGGTGGTAGCTCAGGTGGGGCCAGGTGGTAGCTCAGGTGGGGCCAGGTGGTAGCTCAGGTGTGGCCAGGTGGTAGCTCAGGTGGGGCCAGGTGGTAGCTCAGGTATGGCCAGGTGGTAGCTCAGGTGGGGCCAGGTGGTAGCTCAGGTGGGGCCAGGTGGTAGCTCAGGTATGGCCAGGTGGTAGCTCAGGTGGGGCCAGGTGGTAGCTCAGGTGGGGCCAGGTGGTAGCTCAGGTGGGCCAGGTGGTAGCTCAGGTGGGGCCAGGTGGTAGCTCAGGTATGGCCAGGTGGTAGCTCAGGTGGGGCCAGGTGGTAGCTCAGGTGGGGGCCAGGTTGTAGCTCAGGTATGGCCAGGTGGTAGCTCAGGTGGGGCCAGGTGGTAGCTCAGGTATGGCCAGGTGGTAGCTCAGGTGGGGCCAGGTGGTAGCTCAGGTGGGGCCAGGTGGTAGCTCAGGTGGGGCCAGGTGGTACCTCAGGTGGTAGCTCAGGTGGGGCCAGGTGGTAGCTCAGGTGGGGCCAGGTGGTAGCTCAGGTGGGGCCAGGTGGTAGCTCAGGTGGGGCCAGGTGGCAGCTCAGGTGGGGCCAGGTGGTAGCTCAGGTGGGGCCAGGTGGTAGCTCAGGTATGGCCAGGTGGTAGCTCAGGTGGGGCCAGGTGGTAGCTCAGGTGGGGCCAGGTGGTAGCTCAGGTATGGCCAGGTGGTAGCTCAGGTGGGGCCAGGTGGTGCCAGGTGGTAGCTCAGGTATGGCCAGGTGGTAGCTCAGGTGGGGCCAGGTGGTAGCTCAGGTGGGGCCAGGTGGTAGCTCAGGTGGGGCCAGGTGGTAGCTCAGGTGGGGCCAGGTGGTAGCTCAGGTATGGCCAGGTGGTAGCTCAGGTGGGGCCAGGTGGTAGCTCAGGTGGGGCCAGGTGGTAGCTCAGGTATGGTAGCTCAGGTGGGGCCAGGTGGTAGCCGGTGGCCAGGTGGTAGCTCAGGTAGGCCAGGTGGTAGCTCAGGTGGGGCCAGGTGGTAGCTCAGGTGGGGCCAGGTGGTAGCTCAGGTGGGGCCAGGTGGTAGCTCAGGTGGGGCCAGGTGGTAGCTCAGTGGGCCAGGTGGTAGCTCAGGTGGGCCAGGTGGTAGCTCAGGTGGGGCCAGGTGGTACCTCAGGTGGGGCCAGGTGGTAGCTCAGGTGGGGCCAGGTGGTAGCTCAGGTATGGCCAGGTGGTAGCTCAGGTGGGGCCAGGTGGTAGCTCAGGTGGGGCCAGGTGGTAGCTCAGGTATGGCCAGGTGGTAGCTCAGGTGGGGCCAGGTGGTAGCTCAGGTGGGGCCAGGTGGTAGCTCAGGTGGGGCCAGGTGGTAGCTCAGGTATGGCCAGGTGGTAGCTCAGGTGGGGCCAGGTGGTAGCTCAGGTGGGGCCAGGTGGTAGCTCAGGTATGGCCAGGTGGTAGCTCAGGTGGGGCCAGGTGGTAGCTCAGGTGGGGCCAGGTGGTACCTCAGGTGGTACCTCAGGTGGGGCCAGGTGGTAGCTCAGGTGGGGCCAGGTGGTAGCTCAGGTGGGGCCAGGTGGTAGCTCAGGTGGGGCCAGGTGGTAGCTCAGGTGGGGCCAGGTGGTAGCTCAGGTGGCCAGGTGGTAGCTCAGGTGGGGCCAGGTGGTAGCTCAGGTGGGGCCAGGTGGTAGCTCAGGTGGGCCAGGTGGCAGCTCAGGTGGGGCCAGGTGGTAGCTCAGGTGGGGCCAGGTGGTAGCTCAGGTGGGGCCAGGTGGTAGCTCAGGTGGGGCCAGGTGGTAGCTCAGGTGGGGCCAGGTGGTAGCTCAGGTGGGGCCAGGTGGCAGCTCAGGTGGGGCCAGGTGGTAGCTCAGGTGGGGCCAGGTGGTAGCTCAGGTATGGCCAGGTGGTAGCTCAGGTGGGGCCAGGTGGTAGCTCAGTGGGGCCAGGTGGTAGCTCAGGTATGGCAGGTGGTACCTCAGGTGGGGCCAGGTGGTAGCTCAGGTGGGGCCAGGTGGTAGCTCAGGTATGGCCAGGTGGTAGCTCAGGTGGGGCCAGGTGGTAGCTCAGGTGGGGCCAGGTGGTAGCTCAGGTGGGGCCAGGTGGTAGCTCAGGTGGGGCCAGGTGGTAGCTCAGGTGGGGCCAGGTGGTAGCTCAGGTGGGGCCAGGTGGTACCTCAGGTGGGGCCAGGTGGTAGCTCAGGTGGGGCCAGGTGGTAGCTCAGGTGTGGCCAGGTGGTAGCTCAGGTGGGGCCAGGTGGTAGCTCAGGTGGGGCCAGGTGGTAGCTCAGGTGGGGCCAGGTGGTAGCTCAGGTGGGGCCAGGTGGTAGCTCAGGTGGGGCCAGGTGGTAGCTCAGGTGGGGCCAGGTGGTAGCTCAGGTGGGGCCAGGGGTAGCTCAGGTGGGGCCAGGTGGTAGCTCAGGTGGGGCCAGGTGGTAGCTCAGGTGGGGCCAGGTGGTAGCTCAGGTGGGGCCAGGTGGTAGCTCAGGTGGTAGCTCAGGTGGGGCCAGGTGGTAGCTCAGGTGGGGCCAGGTGGTAGCTCAGGTGGTAGCTCAGGTGGGGCCAGGTGGTAGCTCAGGTGGGGCCAGGTGGTAGCTCAGGTGGGGCCAGGTGGTTAATTAGCATAACCATAGTTGAGTTACCTTAAGTACCCTCAAACGCGTGGATATTTTTATTACCTGTCTTAATTACCCCAACACAGGTGAGAAGTGGACCGGTGGGTGTGTGTACCTGGTGATGCCTTCACGTCCTAACCTAACCTAACCTAACCTAACCTAACTGATTACATGGATTAAGGTGTTGAGGTAGTCAGTCCCAGGCCGTCAGCCACTGTCAGCTAGCGTCAGCAAGTCAGCTAGCGTCAGCAGGTCAGCGAGCGTCAGCAGGTTAGCTAGCGTCAGCAGGTCAGCGAGAAGTAACCATGGGATTCATCTCTACACACGCACATCTTCACTACACACACATGTACACACACACGGTAGCAGTCTCCACATACGCACATACCCACCACTCGTACCTACACACATACATACACACGTACACCTCTATACATACATACATACGTACATGTAAATAGTTATGTAGGTGGGTGGTGTGGTGGGTGGTGAGGTGGATGGTGGAGTGGGTGAGGTGGGTGGTGGAGTGGGTGAGGTGGGTGGTGAGGTGGGTGGTGGAGTGGGTGAGGTGGGTGGTGAGGTGGGTGGTGGAGTGGGTGAGGTGGGTGGTGAGGTGGGTGGTGGAGTGGGTGAGGTGGGTGGTGAGGTGGGTGGTGGAGTGGGTGAGGTGGGTGGTGAGGTGGGTGGTGGAGTGGGTGAGGTGGGTGGTGGAGTAGGTGGTGA
The DNA here is from genome assembly GCA_958450375.1 of Homarus gammarus. Classification (NCBI taxonomy): domain Eukaryota; kingdom Metazoa; phylum Arthropoda; class Malacostraca; order Decapoda; family Nephropidae; genus Homarus; species Homarus gammarus. Next base: position 431,691 of record CAUDMG010002198.1, on the reverse strand, counting down.
GGTGGGTGGTGGTGAGGTGGGTGGTGGAGTGGGTGAGGTGGGTGGTGGAGTAGGTGGTGAGGTGGGTGGTGGTGAGGTGGGTGGTACAGTGGGTGGTGGAGTGGGTGAGGTGGGTGGTGGAGTAGGTGGTGAGGTGGGTGGTGGTGAGGTGGGTGGTGAGGTGGGTGGTACAGTGGGTGGTGAGGTGGGTGGAGCAGTGGTGAGGTGGGTGGTGGAGTGGTGAGGTGGGTGGTGAGGTGGGTGGTACAGTGGGTGGTGAGGTGGGTGGAACAGTGGTGAGGTGGGTGGTGAGGTGGGTGGTGGAGTGGGTGAGGTGGGTGAGGTGGGTGGTGAGGTGGGTGGTGGAGTGGGTGAGGTGGGTGGTGGAGTGGTGAGGTGGGTGGTGAGGTGGGTGGTGGTGAGGTGGGTGGTGGAGTGGTGAGGTGGGTGGTACAGTGGGTGGTGAGGTGGGTGGAGCAGTGGTGAGGTGGGTGGTGGAGTGGGTGGTACAGTGGGTGGTGAGGTGGGTGGAACAGTGGTGAGGTGGGTGGTGGGTGGATCAGTGTGTGGTGAGCTACAGAGTGGATGGGTGACAGAGTGGTGAGGCGACACAATGGGTGGCAGTGGGCGGCATGAGGGTGGTGGGTGGCGGACAAGAGTCGTGATAGGTCGAGAAGTTTGTCTACTTTTTCACTAAACCTCTTAACTGTGGCTGCTCTGAACCCTCATACGCGTGGGAAACACCTTACTACTCCACGCGTTCCCGGGAAGGGGTTTTTAAATGTCATATGTAGCTGTTACCTTCTTCTGTCCTGTTGGGCCCCCTGTTCTGATGGGGCCCCTATAGTGATGGGTCCCTTGTTCTAATAGGCCCCTTGTTCTGATGGGCCCCTTGTTCTGAAGGGGCCCCTATAGTGATGGGTCCCTTGTTCTAATAGGCCCCTTGTTCTGATGGGCCCCTTGTTCTGATGGGCCCCTTGTTCTGATGGGCCCCTTGTTCTGAAGGGGCCCCTATAGTGATGGGTCCCTTGTTCTAATAGGCCTCTTGTTCTGATGGGCCCCTTGTTCTGAAGGGGCCCCTATAGTGATGGGTCCCTTGTTCTAATAGGCCCCTTGTTCTGATGGGCCCCTTGTTCTGATGGGCCCCTTGTTCTGGTGGACCCCTTGTTCTGATGGGGCCCCTATAGTGATGGGCCACTTGTTCTAATGGACCCCTTGTTCTAATAGGCCCCTTGTTCTGATGGGCCCCTTGTTTTGATGGACCCCTTGTTCTGATGGACCCCTTGTTCTAATAGGCTCCTTGATCTGATGGACCTCTTGTTCTGATGGGCCCCTTGTTTTGATGGGCCCCTTGTTTTGATGGACCCCTTGTTCTGATGGACCCCTTGTTCTGATGGGCCCCTTGTTTTGATGGGCCCCTTGTTCTAATAGGCTCCTTGATCTGATGGACCCCTTGTTCTGATGGGCCCCTTGTTCTAATAGGCTCCTTGATCTGATGGACCCCTTGTTCTGATGGGCCCTTATTACGATGGGCCCCTTGTTCTGATGGGCACTTAACCTAACCCAGATCTGATTCCCAAGTACAGAGATAATTTAAGTATTGAAAATAAAATTAGTTATGCCACCCATCCCACCTCCCACCCATTATGCCACCCATCCCACCCATTCTGCCACCCATCCCACCCATTCTGCCACCCATCCCACCCATTCTGCCACCCCACCCACGTACTCTGCCACCCTCACCCACCCATCCTGCCACTTTCCACCCACTCTTTCGCCTGCCTGAGCGCCCGTCCGCCAGCCCTGGAGAACGTGAGACAGGGTCAGAGCTCAGTGTGTGTGGCTGTTATTATTGACGACTCTTATTGTGGGTTTAGTCTGACCTAGCCTGTGGGTGTGGGTGGGGGCGTGGGCGTGTGTGTGTGTGGGTGGGTGTGTGTGTGTGTGTAAGTGTTTACCCCACCCATCTGTTGCCCAACCTCGCGATGCTCCTCCCCCTCACCTCCCCCTCACCCCCCTCCCCCCCTCACCTCCCCCTCACCCCCCTCCCCCCTCACCCCCCTACCCCCCCCTTATCCTCATCTTCGTGTTACTGTTTAATACCCCAGTCACTTGGCCCCGCCCCGCCCCGATGCCCCGCCCCGATGCCCCTCCCCGATGCCCAACCACACACTTGCCTGGTCTGGTTTTTCTACCCCTCCTGGCCCCACCCCTCCTCCCCCTGTCTCTTATCTCTCTGCCCCTCCCCTCTCACCTTCCCCCCCCTCCCCCTTCCAGCAGTAGAAAGTCTCACTCACCCTCCCCCCACCTCCCCCACCCCTCCTGACCAGCGTGACTGCTCCCCGTGACCACTGTTGACAGCTGCCCCACCCCGCCCCAGATACGACCCCTCCTCCTCCCCCCTCCCTCCCCCCCCCCTTCTTCCTCACGCCCCCCTTCTCTTTCTCCTTTCTCTTCCCCCTGGTCCACCCCCCCTGGTCCACCCCCCTTGGTCCACCCCCCTTGGTCCACCCCCCCTGGTCCACCCCCCCCTGGTCCACCCCCCCTGGTCCACTCCCCCTTGGTCCACCCCCCCTGGTCCACCCCCCCTGGTCCACCCCCCCTGGTCCACCCCCCTGGTCCACCCCCCCTGGTCCACACCCCCCTGGTCCACCCCCCCTGGTCCACCCCCCCTGGTCCACTCCCCTTGGTCCACCCCCCTGGTCCACACCCCCTGGTCCACCCCCCTGGTCCACCCCCCCCTGGTCCACCCCCCTGGTCCACTCCCTTGGTCCACACCCCCTGGTCCACCCCTCCTGGTCCACACCCCCTGGTCCACACCCCCCTGGTCCACCCCCCCTGGTCCACCCCCCCCCTGGTCCACCCCCTCTGGTCCACCCCCCTTGGTCCACCCCTCCTTGGTCCACCCCCCCCTGGTCCACCCCCCCTGGTCCACCCCTCCTTGGTCCACACCCCCTGGTCCACACCCCCCTGGTCCACACCCCCTGGTCCACCCCCCTGGTCCACCCCCCTGGTCCACCCCCCTTGGTCCACCCCCCCTGGTCCACCCCCCTTGGTCCACACCCCCCCTGGTCCACCCCCCCCTCGTTCCACCCCCCCCTGGTCCACCCCCCCTGGTCCACCCCTCCATGGTCCACACCCCCTGGTCCACCCCCCCTGGTCCACCCCCCCTTGGTCCAGGTATGATAACAGGTGAGGTTCAGGTCATAATATTGTCGAAAATTAACCTCTCTCTCTCTCTCTCTCTCTCTCTCTCTCTCTCTCTCCCATGATTAATGACCTGGATGGATGATGGTTGCTCGTTTGATTGGCCGATCATTATTGTGTGGTCGGGCTGGCAAGGGATTGGTTGACACCCTAGTTTATGGGGTAATTGGACTTTCTTTTGGGTCTAACTTAACCTAATCTTAACTTAACCTAATCTTAAGTTAACCTAACCTCTCTGTGTCTCTGTGTCTCTCTTATTTATCGTCAAATCTCTAATATCGTGTCTTTATTACCTGTCAGCGTCAACACACGAAGAATAATGAGAAATATTGAAGTGATGCAAGTTAATATTTTAGGCTCGTGGGTACTAAGGCGATGTTGCTCTCTCAGTGATCAAACCATTATAAAACTCTTCCTAATTTAAACTATTTCTTTTAAATATCATAATTACTAACAAATTATATTAATAAAAATGTTAATTAATAAATAGGTAATATTAATAAAAGGGAATATTTGATTAGATTGATTTAATTATAATTTGTTTGGGTATATTTGGCAACGTTGCTATCCCCTGATTGGCTGGGTGACGTCACTCCCACCCAACGTAAACAAACTCAATATATTTCACTAAATATAAAAAAAAAAATATATAAATTCTTCTATAAAAAGGCAAATACTTTATCCTATACCATATATTATAGTTAATTAGTAATATATAAAGATAATATAGGTGTTATTAGACTTTATATAGGGAGAGAATAGAGAAATAAGGCTTAATATTACAGGTGGAACGCTAGTTGATCAGGGTAATTTATCTAACGTCAAGTCTTATACCTGGGTAATTAATTGAGTGGTTATGGTGCAATGTTTAATGGTCATTATCTTACCTGGGGGATAATGTTGTTTGGCTATTAACCACAGGTGAGGTTAATGTTAGGTTAGCTGAGTATTAACCTAACCTAACATTAACCTACCCTAACCTACCCTAACATTAACCTACCCTAA
>CAUDMG010002198.1:410000-422500 GCA_958450375.1 Homarus gammarus | reverse complement strand
TCAAGCTTGTTATCTTGTTTTAGTTAAGGATGAAATGACAGTGGTAGGCTTCCCTGTTGGCTTGTGGGGGGTAGGGGGAAGGGGTAGGGGGTGAGGGGAAGGGGTGGGGGGAAGGAAGGAAGGGGGGGGGGGAAGGAAGGAAGGGGGGGGGGGAAAGGGAGGGAGGAAAACTTAACGTAGGAACCTTTGAGAATCCATCTTTGTGTGGTAGCTTAAGTGAGTCAGTTAGATACGTTCTCACATCACCAGTTAGGAGGAAAACTTAACGTAGGAACCTTTGAGAATCCATCTTTGTGTGGTAGCTTAAGTGAGTCAGTTAGATACGTTCTCACATCACCAGTTAGGAGGAAAACTTAACGTAGGAACCTTTGAGAATCCATCTTTGTGTGGTAGCTTAAGTGAGTCAGTTAGATACGTTCTCACGTCACCAGTTAGGAGGAAAACTTAACGTAGGAACCTTTGAGAATCCATCTTTGTGTGGTAGCTTAAGTGAGACAGTTAGATGCGTTCTCACATCACCAGTTAGGAGGAAAACTTAACGTAGGAACCTTTGAGAATCCATCTTTGTGTGGTAGCTTAAGTGAGTCAGTTAGATACGTTCTCACGTCACCAGTTAGGAGGAAAACTTAACGTAGGAACCTTTGAGAATCCATCTTTGTGTGGTAGCTTAAGTGAGACAGTTAGATACGTTCTCACATCACCAGTTAGGAGGAAAACTTAACGTAGGAACCTTTGAGAATCCATCTTTGTGTGGTAGCTTAAGTAAGACAGTTAGATACGTTCTCACATCACCAGTTAGGAGGAAAACTTAACGTAGGAACCTTTGAGAATCCATCTTTGTGTGGTAGCTTAAGTGAGTCAGTTAGATACGTTCTCACATCACCAGTTAGGAGGAAAACTTAACGTAGGAACCTTTGAGAATCCATCTTTGTGTGGTAGCTTAAGAGAGTCAGTTAGATACGTTCTCACATCACCAGTTAGGAGGAAAACTTAACGTAGGAACCTTTGAGAATCCATCTTTGTGTGGTAGCTTAAGTGAGTCAGTTAGATACGTTCTCACATCACCAGTTAGGAGGAAAACTTAACGTAGGAACCTTTGAGAATCCATCTTTGTGTGGTAGCTTAAGTGAGTCAGTTAGATACGTTCTCACATCACCAGTTAGGAGGAAAACTTAACGTAGGAACCTTTGAGAATCCATCTTTGTGTGGTAGCTTAAGTGAGTCAGTTAGATACGTTCTCATATCACCAGTTAGGAGGAAAACTTAACGTAGGAACCTTTGAGAATCCATCTTTGTGTGGTAGCTTAAGAGAGTCAGTTAGATACGTTCTCACATCACCAGTTAGGAGGAAAACTTAACGTAGGAACCTTTGAGAATCCATCTTTGTGTGGTAGCTTAAGTGAGTCAGTTAGATACGTTCTCACATCACCAGTTAGGAGGAAAACTTAACGTAGGAACCTTTGAGAATCCATCTTTGTGTGGTAGCTTAAGTGAGTCAGTTAGATACGTTCTCACATCACCAGTTAGGAGGAAAACTTAACATAGGAAAGCGGGAGAGTTGGTACAAGGTTCAGGCTAAGCTGGACAGGTAGGTGGTCACGCCCAGGTAAGATAGTCAAGGTACACAAAGGTGTTTAATTAGCAGCTTCCCCGCCCAGGTGTACAGGGGGCAAGTTTATGATCTTGGTGGAGCGTCTCGACCAATTATACGGGAGAGTTTGGTACACCTGAGGCGGGGAGGGGGTGGTGTGTGGTGGTGGTGTGTGGTGATGGTGGTGATGATGGGGTGGTAGTGGTGATGATGGTAATGGTGGTAATAGTGGTGAATGGTGGTAGTAGTGATGGTAATGGTGTTTGTGTATGGTAATGTACCGTGTGCTTGTATGTATGTATATCAATGGCGTTAATTGCTTCCCAAACACCTGTACGAGGGGAGGGGGTCGAACCCATCCCCAATCGTCCATTAGTAAATACTGTAACCAATTTACCACCGTAACCTGCCACTATAACTTGGCCTGTGTGTGTGTGTGTGTGTGTGTGTGTGTGTGTGTGTGTGTGTTGTGAAGGCCGTGGGATATATCATGAGTCATTAAGGGTTAGGTTAGGTTGATTCTTACTAGAGGACGAGTTGTGGGTACTTCGAGGACGACTCAAGCTTGGTGGATAACTCAAGCTTGGTCGATAACTCAAGCTTGGTGGGTAACTCAAGCTTGAAGGACGACTCAAGCTTGGAGGACGACTCAAGCTTGGAGGACGACTCAAGCTTGGTGGACGACTCAAGCTTGGAGGACGACTCAAGCTTGGAGGTGCATCAGTTAGGTGTGATCAGATAAGGCTGCAACGTTTACACAGACATATACACACGGTCCGGGTCCACGCTCTCTCGTGTGCTGCCCCGTGTGACCCCCCGCCCCGTTTCGCCCCGCCCCGTCCCTCTGCCCAAAACCCCGCCCCCAACTGCGTCTTTTCTGCCTCCGAAAACCCACCTCAACTCACCTTACCCCACCCCAACCCACCTTACCCCAACCCACCCCAACCCACCTTACCCAACCCCAACCCACCTTACCCCACCCGAACCCACCTTACCCCAACCCAACCCACAAAATGGCGTCGTAACTGACCAGAGACTCTACAGTACCTAGATCCAGTCTTGTTAGTTGTGTTTATTGACTAAATAAGACTCAGGATCTTGTGGGAGTCTAATTAGCATACCTGGGAGTCTCATGTGTTACCTGTTGATGTGTCAGGTGTGTCGGGGGGGCTGTCAGGTGTGTGTGTGTGTGTGGGAGGGGGTAGGGTGTGTTTGTATTGGTGTCAGGTGTGTGTGGAGGGGTGTCAGGTGTGTGTAGGGGGGTATCAAGTGTGTTTGTGGGATTATCAGGTGTGTGGAGGGGTGTCAGGTGTGTGTGGAGGTATCAAGTGTGTTTGTGGGAGTATCAGGTGTGTGTGGGGGGTGTCAGGTGTGTGGGTGTCAGGTGAAGGTGTTAGTGGGGATAGTCGACTAACATCTTGTGTATAGGGTCGTCTCTGAGCTGAATAAGTGGCGTCCCTGTAGTGAAGGTGTTTGTGGCTCAGTAGAGATACGGGGGGGTCGTGGGTGGGAGGGAGGGGTCGTGGGAGGGAGTCGTGGAGGGAGGTCGTGGAGGGAGGGGGTCGTGGGGGGAGGGTCGTGGGGGGAGGGGGTCGTGGAGGGAGGGGGTCGTGTGGGGAGGTCGTGGGAGGGAGGGGGTCGTGGGAGGGGTCGTTGGGAGGAGGGGGGTCGTGGGGGGGGAGGGGGGTCGTGGGGGGGGTCTGAGAAGAGAGCAAGGGGTAGCATCATCAGGTACACGAACAAGGGAGGCAGGTAGGTGACCACAGCTGGGCGTGACTGAAGGCGAAAACTTGACCAGACCAGATCGTGCAACTTGGCGGCTATTTTGAATCGGCTATTTTTTTTTTTTTTTTTGGCTATTACACATATCCGGTTTAATATCTTCCCCTAAGTATTCTATTTTGTCTACTTTTATAACTTTTGTTGTTTTTTGTAGATGAAAGTATTTAGGTGAAGTACAGAGGAAATATTTTGGTTAGGTTTGGTTTTTGTTTATGGCGGCTATTTTGGGCGGCTATTTTGGGCGACTATTTTGGATTGTTTTTTGTTTTTTTGGTAGTATAGTGTGATGGGGGGGGGGGAAGGGGGGTGTCTAGGGCAATCTGGGTTAGGTTAGGTTAGGTTAGGTTAGGTTAGAGGTAAGTTTTGACAGGTAATATTACTGTAAGTTAGGCTAGGTTAATTTAAACAAGGATTAGATTAAGTAAGGTTAGGTTTAGTTAGCTTTGGTTTAGGTCAGGTCAGGTTAGATTAAGTTACGTTAGGTTTACGTTGGGTTTACGTTACGTTAGGTTTAGGTTAGGTTACGTTAGGTTTAGGTTAGGTTTAGGTTAGGTTACGTTAGGTTTAGGTTAGGTTTAGGTTAGGTTTAGGTTACGTTACGTTAGGTTTAGGTTAGGTTTAGGTTAGGTTACGTTAGGTTTAGGTTAGGTTACGTTAGGTTACGTTAGGTTTAGGTTAGGTTTAGGTTAGGTCTACGTTAGGTTTAGGTTAGGTTACGTTAGGTTTAGGTTAGGTTACGTTAGGTTACGTTAGGTTTAGGTTAGGTTTAGGTCTACGTTAGGTTAGGTTAGGTTACGTTAGGTTTAGGTTAGGTTACGTTACGTTACGTTAGGTTTAGGTTAGGTTACGTTAGGTTTAGGTTAGGTTTAGGTTAGGTTAGGTTAGGTTAGGTTTACCGTAGTAGCCAACAGCAGCAGAAGGTGTCCGGGCCAGCACCAGCAGGAGCAGCTTGGGCTAGAGAGACATTCCTTCGTGCACACTCCAGCCTGGGAACCTCCTCAGGGCTAAGCCACGCGACCCTGCCCACCCTGACCCACCCTGGCCCACCCTGCCCACCCTCCACACACACTTGATGGCCACCGTTGCTGCCCACTCACCCCCAAAACCCACCCGTTAATGCTCACTTGAATTACCCCCCCATCCCTACCCCACCTCAGCCCACCTCTACCCCACCCCACCTCTACCCTACCCCACCCCAGCCCACCCCTTCCTCTCTCTCTCCCTCACTATCCAATCTATACAATTCTTGCCCACCTGACGCACCTCTTGCTTACAAAACCCACCCTTGCCCACCAAACCCACCCTTGCCCACCAATTCTTCCTTCCATTTTCGTACTCAAGGGGTTAAGTCATCGTACTCAAGGGGTTAAATCATCGTCCTCAAGGGGTTAAACCATCGTCCTCAAGGGGTTAAATCATCGTACTCAAGGGGTTAAATCATCGTACTCAAGGGGTTAAATCATCGTCCTCAAGGGGTTAAGTCATCGTACTCAAGGGGTTAAATCATCGTCCTCAAGGGGTTAAACCATCGTCCTCAAGGGGTTAAATCATCGTACTCAAGGGGTTAAATCATCGTACTCAAGGGGTTAAATCATCGTCCTCAAGGGGTTAAACCATCGTCCTCAAGGGGTTAAATCATCGTACTCAAGGGGTTAAATCATCGTACTCAAGGGGTTAAATCATCGTACTCAAGGGGTTAAACCATCGACCTCAAGGGGTTAAATCATCGTCCTCAAGGGGTTAAATCATCGTCCTCAAGGGGTTAAATCATCGTCCTCAAAGGGTTAAATCATCGTCCTCAAGGGGTTAAATCATCATACTCAAGGGGTTAAATCATCGTCCTCAAGGGGTTAAATCATCGTCCTCAAAGGGTTAAATCATCGTCCTCAAGGGGTTAAATCATCATACTCAAGGGGTTAAACCATCGTCCTCAAGGGGTTAAATCATCGTCTTCAAGGGGTTAAGTCATCGTACTCAAGGGGTTAAATCATCGTACTCAAGGGGTTAAACCATCGTCCTCAAGGGGTTAAATCATCGTCCTCAAGGGGTTAAATCATCGTCCTCAAGGGGTTAAATCATCGTCCTCAAGGGGTTAAATCATCGTCCTCAAGGGGTTAAATCATCATACTCAAGGGGTTAAATCATCGTCCTCAAGGGGTTAAATCATCGTCCTCAAGGGGTTAAATCATCATACTCAAGGGGTTAAATCATCGTCCTCAAGGGGTTAAATCATCGTCCTCAAAGGGTTAAATCATCGTCCTCAAGGGGTTAAATCATCGTCCTCAAAGGGTTAAATCATCGTCCTCAAGGGGTTAAATCATCGTCCTCAAGGGGTTAAATCATAGTACTCAAGGGGTTAAATCATCGTCCTCAAAGGGTTAAATCATCGTACTCAAGGGGTTAAATCATCGTCCTCAAGGGGTTAAATCATCGTACTCAAGGGGTTAAATCATCCGGCAGCACAGGTAGTGGGATTAGTAGCACAGGTGATAGGACGGATTAGGACAGGTAGTGGTCTAATAATCTCTCTCTCTCTCTCTCTCTCTCTCTCTCTCTCTCTCAGTAGGTGGTAGTATGGGTCAGGTCAGGTCAGGTTAGGTTAAGTGGGGCCAAGTTAGTTGTCTGAGCAAACAGTTGTACGTGGAGGACAGTGCCAGACAGTACCAGACAGTGCTAGACAGTGCCAGACAGTACCAGACAGTGCTAGACAGTGCCAGACAGTACCAGACAGTGCTAGACAGTACCAGACAGTACCAGACAGTGCCGGATAGTGCCAGACAGTACCAGACAGTGCCAGACAGTACCAGACAGTGCCAGACAGTACCAGACAGTGCCAGACAGTGCCAGACAGTACCAGACAGTGCCGGACAGTGCCAGACAGTACCAGACAGTACCAGACAGTGCCAGACAGTACCAGACAGTGCCGGACAGTGCCAGACAGTACCAGACAGTACCAGACAGTGCCAGATAGCAGAACCTTGCCACTGAAGTTCTCAATTATTCACTCGTTAACCACTGATTCACACACACACACACACACGCACACACACACACACACGCACACGCACACACACACACACGCACACACACACACACACACACACACATACATCAACTCCTGGTCATAAAAATATTTCCTCTCAGGACTCAAGGGATAAAACACGGTGTCTGATACGCCTCTTGTGCACGAGATCTTGAATGTTGTATGTGTGTGTGCGTGTGTGTGTGTGTGTGTACGTGTGTGCGTGTGTGGGTGTGGTGTTTCTGGGCGGTTGTGGGCATGGGTGGGCGGGGAAATGTGGTGTGGGTGGTGTGTGTGGGGTGGGTGGGTGCTCTCTCTCTCTCTCTCTCTCTCTCTCTCTCTGATTGGTGGGTCAGGTAGTGGACAAGATTAATACGTGATCGTGATTGGTTACTGGGTAAGGTTAGAGAGTGGCTGGATTGTGGTAGATTGTTGTTGGTTAAATTGTGGTAGGTTGTGGTGGAGTGTGGTAGGTTGTGGCTGGATTGTGGTAGGTTGTGGTGGATTGTGGTGGATTGTGGTAGATTGTTGTTGGTTAAATTGTGGTAGGTTGTGGCTGGATTGTGGTAGGTTGTGGCTGGATTGTGGTAGGTTGTGGCTGGATTGTGGTAGATTGTTGTTGGTTAAATTGTGGTAGGTTGTGGTGGATTGTGGTTGGAGGTCAGATCATTGGTAGTATTGAAGTAGTTAGAGGTCACGGGGTGGGGCGGGGTACGGGGCGGGGCGGGGGAGTTCGGGGGGGGGGGGGGCGATGCAGGTCAAACCCACCGCCTATTGTATGTAGATTAAGTGGTAGTGGTGGTAGTGATGGTGGTGGTAGTGATGGTGGTGGTGGTAGTTGTGGTGGTGTTATTGGGGTTAGGTTACGTTAGGTTAGGTTACGTTAGGTTATCGTCATCTTACCTACACGAAAAACCACTTTTAATAGCAGTTGGAGTCAATATAATGCCAACCACAGCGGGAATATGCAAATTTCCTCTATTAATGGGTGAATTCAACCTTCATTTCAACTCTATTGTGTATATGTGGCAGCTTTTAACTCCTATTAAGACCGTAAGACAGAATATCAATAGTTCACTTATTACGAACGAGGGCTCATATTCCCGCTAAAACCTGATGTAAACAATTAACTCGGTCTGTGATTGGTCGAGGGGGGATAATCTTCCGCTCTGTGATTGGTCCAGAGGGAGTGATGACGATCTTTCCCGCGCATTCCAGCTTCACAAACTGTTTAGAAAGAGATTCGTTCCAGTGTTCCGATAGGAGTGATGGCTAGCTGCAAGGGGTAGGGGGGGTCAGGGAGGGGTCAGGGAGGGGTAGGGGGTGTTAGGGAGGGGTAGGGGTGTCAGGGGGGGTCAGGGAGGGGTAGGGGTGTGTCAGGGAGGGGTAGGGGGGTCAGGGAGGGGTAGGGGTGTGTCAGGGAGGGGTAGGGGTGTGTCAGGGAGGGGTAGGGGGGTGTCAGGGAGGGGTAGGGGGGTCAGGGAGGGGTAGGGGTGTGTCAGGGAGGGGTAGGGGGTGTCAGGGAGGGGTAGGGGGGTATCAGGAAGGGGTGAGGGGTGTCAGGAAGAGGTAGGGGTGTGTCAGGGAGGGGTAGGGGTGTGTCAGGGAGGGGTAGGGGGGTGTCAGGGAGGGGTAGGGGGTGTCAGGGAGAGGTAGGGGGTGTCAGGGAGAGGTAGGGGTGTCAGGAAGGGGTAGGGGGGTGTCTAGGGAGGGGTAGGGGGGTATCAGGAAGGGGTGAGGGGTGTCAGGAAGAGGTAGGGGTGTGTCAGGGAGGGGTAGGGGGGTGTCAGGGAGGGGTAGGGGGGTGTTAAGTGAGGGGGTGGGGGGGTAGGAGGGAAGGGGGAAGGTGAGAGATAAACTAGAAAAGAGTTAATTGGAGGTAAGGGTAGAGGTGTAACCCCCCCTCCCTCCCCCCTCCCTCCCCCTCTTCCCCTTAATTACAGGTGAAATATAAGTTAGCACCTGTATATAGTGAAGAAAAGGTCCTAATCAATTGGTAATGATACGGTAACATGCAAAATCGTAATGTATTCAACACTACAGTCATTCCCGATTACGTGACACTCAAACCACTCAGTTAATTTAATACAGTTAAGTGATTCGAGTGACTGTCACGTTGTCATGTCACCAGTCAAGAGGAAAACTTAACGTAGGGACCTTTGACAATCCTTCTATCTTTCCTTAGTCAATTATCTAAGAATATCCATCAATTTCCTTATATTTTTAACTTTTACAAAATGAAATAGAGAGAAAAATATCGATTAATTGCAATAAAATTCACCACAAGGTAGAGGAATACTTTACCACTTATAATAACATTAAATTTATTACCTGGCGTAGTTGTGTTACTGTTGGTGCGTGACGTTATGGTCAAGGTAACGGCCCGTAACGCTCTGATAGGTGTAACGAGTTAACTTAGGACATTAAAGAAGAAATAACTTATTTTTTAAAACATTTGATATTTGAAGTGGGTTTTAAGATGGCAGAGTCACGAGTCAATATTATTTCTGTGTATTTTTTATAAAGTGTTTAATCTACTGAATGGGATTACAGGCGATGGTTTAAGTAATCAATAATATTTATTTATTGAGGAGAAAACTTACTACAATAATTCTTTTAGATCCTGTAAATAAATAATGAAATTTAATATATTTTTTAAAAGACTTTCTGTGTCGTGAATTGAGTTAAAGATTGTGGTGTGTGTGTGTGTGTGGGTGTGTGTGTGTGTGGGGGTGTGTGTGTGTGGGGGTGTGTGTGTGTGTGTGGGGGTGTGTGTGGGTGTGTGGGGGTGTGGGTGTGGGTGTGTGTGGGGGTGTGTGTGTGGGTGTGTGTGGGGGTGTGTGTGTGGGTGTGTGTGGGTGTGGGTGTGTGTGTGTGTGGGGGTGTGTGTGTGTGTGTGTGTGTGTGTGGGTGTGTGTGTGTGGGTGTGTGTGGGTGGGTGGTGTGTGTGTGTGTGTGTGTGTGTGTGTGTGTGTGTGTGTCGTGACTTTAAGCTACTTATAACACTGCGTCATACTCGTGACCTAAGACAGACAGACAGACAGACACAGACAGACAGACAGACAGACACAGACAGACAGACAGACACAGACAGACAGACAGACAGACAGACAGACAGACAGACAGTTAGACAGACAGACAGACAGACACAGACAGACAGACAGTTAGACAGACAGACAGACAGACAGACAGTTAGACAGACAGACAGTTAGACAGACAGACAGACAGACAGACAGACAGAGACAGACAGACAGTTAGACAGACAGACAGACAGACAGACAGTTAGACAGACAGACAGACAGACAGACAGTTAGACAGACAGACAGACAGACAGCTAGACCCCCACACACACACATATGACTGAGTTTATTTCAAGACTCAGGTGATAGCTGGTAATTTATACCTGGCCAGACACAGGTGAGAATCGATCAGTGGGTGACGTGTACAGGTGTGGCTAGGAGGTACAGGTGTGGGTAGGACAGGTGTGGCTAGGAGGTACAGGTGTGGTTAGGGGTACAGGTGTGGCTAGGAGGTACAGGTGTGGCTAGGACAGGTGTGGCTAGGAGGTACAGGTGTGGTTAGGGGTACAGGTGTGGCTAGGAGGTACAGGTGTGGCTAGGAGGTACAGGTGTGGCTAGGACAGATGTGGTTAGGTGTACAGGTGTGGCTAGGGGTACAGGTGTGGCTAGGTGTACGGGTGTGGCTAACAGGTACAGGTGTGGCTAGGACAGGTGTGGCTAGGAGGTACAGGTGTGGCTAGGATGTACAGGTGTGGCTAGGAGGTACAGGTGTGGTTAGGGGTACAGGCGTGGCTAGGAGGTACAGGTGTGGTTAGGAGGTACAGGTGTGGCTAGGACAGGTGTGGCTAGGAGGTACAGGTGTGGCTAGGACAGGTGTGGTTTGGAGGTACAGGTGTGGTTAGGGGTACAGGTGTGGCTAGGGGTACAGGTGTGGTTAGGGGTACAGGTGTGGCTAGGACAGGTGTGGCTAGGGGTACAGGTGTGGCTAGGAGGTACAAGTGTGGCTAGGAGGTACAGGTGTGGCTAGGAGGTACAGGTTAGGTGACGGTGAAATGGCACAGAATCATGTAAAAGCTTCAATTGGCTACTAACCTCAGTTAATGACCCACTGTCCGGTAGTTAAGACCAATTAGAGTTATTTGAGGGTGGTTAACTGGCACTGTCTGGTAGTTAAGACCAATTAGAGTTATTTTAACTATTATTTCCCCAACCAGTTAGAGGTGTTTAGACATTCGCCATGCCTGTCGAACCTTCGCCTGACTTGGAGATAAACGGTGATTTATGTCTGTATTTAGCGAACACTGCCAAGGCGAGCATTCAGCATCGCCAGGCGGAGTAATGACCGTATTCTTTTAATGATCACTCTGGTGTTAGCTCTTATTAGCGCCAGTAGGTGGGATGAGGTTCGCCAGGCGTTCGTTTGGGTTTGGTAATGATTTTGTTGTGGGTGTTCTTACGCCAGACGATGTGGTGTGCCTGTGTGAGCGTTGGGTGGTGGCAGAGAGAGAGAGAGAGGTCACAGGTACAAGTCGTCTGTTACTGTACCTGAATATTTTACCTGCAGGTCCATAACGCTAATTACAGGTGGGATAATGACACTTCCGGGGGGTGGAGGGGGGAAGGGGGAGGGGGAGGGTGAGGGGGGGGGAGAGGGAGGAGGGGGGTCTATCCCTTACCCTGTGTTGACATAAGCTAAGTAAGGTAACTAATGGTCCCCCCCTCCCCCCTCCCCCCTCCCCCCTCCCCCCCCTCTCCCCTCCCTCGGCAGCCATGTGTCACGCACCATCGTCCCCGCATGCGGATGAGCGGCAGAGCACGCGGCGACCGCACGTGCTGCGTGTGTGTGTGGCGCGTGTCGGGGCACGGGTGAGAGCACGGCGGGGCGGAGGGGGGGGAGGGGCAGGGGGGGCGGGGGGGGCTTAATGTGATCTCTCTCTCTCTCTCTCTCAATCCTAACCCGCTACCAATCAGACCTCAACAGTACCGGATAATCGCTCCTAATCCTTCAGTAATCCCGTAACTAACACGGATTAACCAATAGTTCACATTCTAATCCCCGTAATTCATGAGTTGGTGTAATTGGCATCAAATTGGACCCCTATTACGAGGATTTGACCCCTATTTCGAAGATTTGACCCCTATTTCGAGGATTTGACCCCTATTTCGAAGATTTGACCCCTATTTCGAGGATTTGACCCCTATTTCGAAGATTTGACCCCTATTTCGAAGATTTGACCCCTATTTCGAGGATTTGACCCCTATTTCAGCTTGTATTCGTAGGTTAATCATTTAAATTGGTTTATTTTGGCCCAAATTACGTGTTTATGTAATGGGGAGTTAATTGGCGGGGGGTTTAATTTTGGCGACGTGGATGGAATGATGTTTAAATTGACGTCGCCAAATTGGGGTGGGATTTGGGGTGTCTGTCTGTCTGTCTGTCTGTCTGTCTCTGTCTTTATTTTGGGCATCTGTGTTGTGGTGGGCATCTGTGTTGTGGTGGGCATCTAGTGGGCCTCTGTGTTGTGGTGGGCATCTGGTGGGCATCTGTGTTGTGGTGGGCATCTAGTGGGCCTCTGTGTTGTGGTGGGCATCTGGTGGGCATCTGTGTTGTGGTGGGCATCTAGTGGGCCTCTGTGTTGTGGTGGGCATCTGGTGGGCATCTGTGTTGTGGTGGGCATCTGTGTTGTGGTGGGCCTCTGTGTTGTGGTGGGCATCTGTGTTGTGGTGGGCATCTGTGTTGTGGTGAGCATCTGGTGGGCATCTGTGTAGTGGTGGGCATCTGGTGGGCATCTAGTGGGCATCTGTGTAGTGGTGGGCATCTGGTGGGCATCTAGTGGGCATCTGTGTAGTGGTGGGCATCTAGTGGGCATCTGTGTAGTGGTGGGCATCTGGTGGGCCTCTAGTGGGCATGTGTGTTGTTCACCTGAGCACACCTGTCGGCCTCAGGTAGACGCCACTAATTACTTCCCATGATTAAGCTCCCTGCAGGTTCCTGTTTGTGGCACCTATACACCTTATTGACCCCGGGCTATAAGGCTCACGGTAACACCTAAATTAGTAGAGAAATTCGACCTTATGGATTTTG
>CAUDMG010002198.1:390000-407500 GCA_958450375.1 Homarus gammarus | reverse complement strand
AACCCACCTCCCCACCTCTCAACCCACCAACCCACCTCTCAACCCACCTCCCCACCTCTCAACCCACCTCCCCACCCACCTCTCAACCCACCTCTCAACCCACCTTCCTTACCTCTCAACCCACCTCCCCACCCACCTCTCAACCCACCTCCCCACCCACCTCTCAACCCACCTCCCCACCCACCTCTCAACCCACCTCTCAACCCACCTCCCCACCCACCTCTCAACCCACCTCCCCACCCACCACTCAACCCACCTCCCCACCTCTCAACCCACCTCCCCACCACTCAACCCACCTCCCCACCTCTCAACCCACCTCCCCACCCACCTCCCCACCCACCTCTCAACCCACCTCCCCACCCACCTCTCAACCCACCTCCCCACCCACCTCTCAACCCACCTCCCCACCTCTCAACCCACCTCCCCACCTCTCAACCCACCTCCCCACCTCTCAACCCACCTCCCCACCCACCTCTCAACCCACCTCCCCACCCACCTCCCCACCCACCTCTCAACCCACCTCCCCACCCACCTCTCAACCCACCTCCCCACCCACCTCTCAACCCACCTCCCCACCCACCTCTCAACCCACCTCTCAACCTGACCACCAGCCAACCAAAACTCATCAAATCAAACACATTAAGGCAACACAAATGAGTTTCTTCAATTAAATAACTCACAAAATTCAATAAGAAAAAATTAAAATCACTACTTAAAAATAATTGACACTATTAACTTAACGCTATATTAACTTAGACTATTAACTTAGACTATTAACTTAGACTATTAACTTAGACTATTAACTTAGACTATTAACTTAGACTATTAACTTAGACTATTAACTTAGACTATTAACTTAGACTATTAACTTAGACTATTAACTTAGACTATTAACTTATCGCTATTAACTTAAAGACTAATTTTTTTTACAGTATTTACACAAAATCGTTTATAAAAATCTACAGAAGAAATATATCACAGTTTTTTCTTTTCATTATTGTTATTGCTGTTATTGTTGTTATTGCTGTTATTGCTGTTATTGCTGTTATTGTTGTTATTGCTGTTATTTTTCAGGTTATTGTTAAGTAATAGTGACTTGTTATATAAAATACCTGGGTAATTAAGGTGTTTTATGTGTACCTGGGTAATTAAGGTGTTTTATGTGTACCTGGGTAATTAAGGTGGTTTATGTGTACCTGGGTAATTAAGGTGTTTATGTGTACCTGGGTAATTAAGGTGGTTTATGTGTACCTGGGTAATTAAGGTGTTTTATGTGTACCTGGGTAATTAAGGTGTTTTATGTGTACCTGGGTAATTAAGGTGGTTTATGTGTACCTGGGTAATTAAGGTGGTTTATGTGTACCTGGGTAATTAAGGTGTTTTATGTGTACCTGGGTAATTAAGGTGGTTTATGTGTACCTGGGTAATTAATTAAGGTGTTTTATGTGTACCTGGGCAATTAATTAAGGTGTTTTATGTGTACCTGGGTAATTAATTAAGGTGTTTTATGTGTACCTGGGTAATTAATTAAGGTGTTTTATGTGTACCTGGGCAATTAATTAAGGTGTTTTATGTGTACCTGGGTAATTAATTAAGGTGGTTTATGTGTACCTGGGCAATTAATTAAGGTGGTTTATGTGTACCTGGGTAATTAATTAAGGTGTTTTATGTGTACCTGGGTAATTAATTAAGGTGGTTTATGTGTACCTGGGTAATTAAGGTGTTTTATGTGTACCTGGGTAATTAATTAAGGTGTTTTATGTGTACCTGGGCAATTAATTAAGGTGTTTTATGTGTACCTGGGTAATTAATTAAGGTGTTTTATGTGTACCTGGGTAA
The DNA here is from genome assembly GCA_958450375.1 of Homarus gammarus. Classification (NCBI taxonomy): domain Eukaryota; kingdom Metazoa; phylum Arthropoda; class Malacostraca; order Decapoda; family Nephropidae; genus Homarus; species Homarus gammarus. Next base: position 405,661 of record CAUDMG010002198.1, on the reverse strand, counting down.
TTAATTAAGGTGTTTTATGTGTACCTGGGCAATTAATTAAGGTGTTTTATGTGTACCTGGGTAATTAATTAAGGTGTTTTATGTGTACCTGGGCAATTAATTAAGGTGGTTTATGTGTACCTGGGTAATTAATTAAGGTGTTTTATGTGTACCTGGGTAATTAATTAAGGTGTTTTATGTGTACCTGGGTAATTAAGGTGTTTTATGTGTACCTGGGTAATTAATTAAGGTGTTTTATGTGTACCTGGGTAATTAAGGTGTTTTATGTGTACCTGGGTAATTAATTAAGGTGGTTTATGTGTACCTGGGTAATTAAGGTGGTTTATGTGTACCTGGGTAATTAATTAAGGTGTTTTATGTGTACCTGGGTAATTAATTAAGGTGTTTTATGTGTACCTGGGTAATTAAGGTGGTTTATGTGTACCTGGGTAATTAATTAAGGTGTTTTATGTGTACCTGGGTAATTAAGGTGTTTTATGTGTACCTGGGTAATTAAGGTGTTTTATGTGTACCTGGGTAATTAATTAAGGTGGTTTATGTGTACCTGGGTAATTAATTAAGGTGTTTTATGTGTACCTGGGTAATTAATTAAGGTGTTTTATGTGTACCTGGGTAATTAATTAAGGTGTTTTATGTGTACCGGGGTAATTAATTAAGGTGTTTTATGTGTACCTGGGTAATTAATTAAGGTGGTTTATGTGTACCTGGGTAATTAATTAAGGTGGTTTATGTGTACCTGGGTAATTAATTAAGGTGTTTTATGTGTACCTGGGTAATTAATTAAGGTGTTTTATGTGTACCTGGGTAATTAATTAAGGTGTTTTATGTGTACCTGGGCAATTAATTAAGGTGTTTTATGTGTACCTGGGTAATTAATTAAGGTGTTTTATGTGTACCTGGGTAATTAATTAAGGTGTTTTATGTGTACCTGGGTAATTAATTAAGGTGTTTTATGTGTACCTGGGTAATTAATTAAGGTGTTTTATGTGTACCTGGGTAATTAATTAAGGTGTTTTATGTGTACCTGGGAAATTAAGGTGGTTTATGTGTACCTGGGTAATTAATTAAGGTGTTTTATGTGTACCTGGGTAATTAAGGTGGTTTATGTGTACCTGGGTAATTAATTAAGGTGTTTTATGTGTACCTGGGTAATTAAGGTGGTTTATGTGTACCTGGGTAATTAATTAAGGTGGTTTATGTGTACCTGGGTAATTAATTAAGGTGTTTTATGTGTACCTGGGTAATTAATTAAGGTGTTTTATGTGTACCTGGGTAATTAATTAAGGTGGTTTATGTGTACCTGGGTAATTAATTAAGGTGGTTTATGTGTACCTGGGTAATTAATTAAGGTGGTTTATGTGTACCTGGGTAATTAATTAAGGTGGTTTGTGAATACATAGTCACTTTATTAATATTTTCTTTGTATACCTGACCAACCAATCAGCAGGTTTTTCAGAATATCAGACTAGCCAATCAGCGGTTGTGATGGGTGACGTCAGTGATGAGTGACGTCACAGGCAGTAGGGAACTCGTATGGAAAAAAATGGATCCATATTTAATTTTTTTTTATAGTTTGTGGTTAAAACTTTTCTAAAAATATATATTAAAAAGTAGGAATTATTACTTTGACTGTACAGTGTAGGAAAGTTATATATTTCTATATATATTATGTATAAAACCTTATATTGATAAAGAGAAATACGTCACAACCACTGATTCGTCACATTCAGTAATGACGTCATGAGTGGTGATGACGTGGCGAGTAATGATTGAAGGGTTTATTGGATGACGTCATTAGTGGTGATGACGTAGCAAGTAATGATTGAAGGGTTTATTGGATGACATCATTAGTGGTGAATTTTTTTTACGACTTGGGATTAGATTCACCAATGACGTCATTACATGTAGCCTATGACACGTCTGTAACTCATGACGTCATTACCTATAACCAATGACAAGTCGAGAAGACACATGTCGTCATAATTAAGTGTGACGTGAGAGGGAGGGAACAGACTCATTACAAAATACCCTAGAGATCACGACCTTCCGTTATAATACACCAGTTATACACTAGTTTATCCTACACATAAGCGCTTAATTACCTCGCTAAACTAACTTAGTGTTTTCTGAAGCCAGTCTCCACCGCTACAATTATTATTATTATTATTAAGTAAATTATTATGGGTTTTATAAGGCGTCCTGGAGATGTTGTGGTGGTGGTGGTTGTTGTGGTGGTGGTGGTTGTTGTTGCTGTGGCGGTGGTTGTTGTTGTTGCTGTAGTGGTGGTGGTTGTTGTTGCTGTAGTGGTGGTGGTTGTTGTTGCTGTAGTGGTGGTTGTTGTTGTTGCTGTGGTGGTGGTTGTTGTTGCTGTAGTGGTGGTGGTTGTTGTTGCTGTAGTGGTGGTGGTTGTTGTTGCTGTGGTGGTGGTTGTTGTTGCTGTAGTGGTGGTGGTTGTTGTTGCTGTGGTGGTGGTTGTTGTTGCTGTAGTGGTGGTGGTTGTTGTTGTGGTGGTGGTGGTTGTTGTGGTGGTGGTGGTTGTTGTTGCTGTGGCGGTGGTTGTTGTTGTTGCTGTAGTGGTGGTGGTTGTTGTTGCTGTAGTGGTGGTGGTTGTTGTTGCTGTGGTGGTGGTTGTTGTTGCTGTAGTGGTGGTGGTTGTTGTTGCTGTGGTGGTGGTTGTTGTTGCTGTAGTGGTGGTGGTTGTTGTTGTGGTGGTGGTGGTTGTTGTGGTGGTGGTGGTTGTTGTTGCTGTAGTGGTGGTGGTTGTTGTTGCTGTGGTGGTGGTTGTTGTTGCTGTAGTGGTGGTGGTTGTTGTTGCTGTAGTGGTGGTGGTTGTTGTTGCTGTGGTGGTGGTTGTTGTTGCTGTAGTGGTGGTGGTTGTTGTTCACTATGGTACCGTACCGTTTGTTGTACCACTAACCGGTACTACTGGGCTGTTCTGTACCGTTTGTTGTACCACTAACCGGTACTACTGGGCTGTTCTGTACCGTTTGTTGTACCACTAACCGATACTACTGGGCTGTTCTGTACCGTTTGTTGCGCCACTAACCGGTACTACTGGGCTGTTCTGTACCGTTTGTTGTACCACTAACCGGTACTACTGGGCTGTTCTGTACCGTTTGTTGTACCACTAACCGGTACTACTGGGCTGTTCTGTACCGTTTGTTGTACCACTAACCGGTACTACTGGGCTGTTCTGTACCGTTTGTTGCGCCACTAACCGATACTACTGGGCTGTTCTGTACCGTTTGTTGTACCACTAACCGATACTACTGGGCTGTTCTGTACCGTTTGTTGCGCCACTAACCGGTACTACTGGGCTGTTCTGTACCGTTTGTTGTACCACTAACCGATACTACTGGGCTGTTCTGTACCGTTTGTTGCGCCACTAACCGGTACTACTGGGCTGTTCTGTACCGTTTGTTGTACCACTAACCGGTACTACTGGGCTGTTCTGTACCGTTTGTTGCGCCACTAACCGGTACTACTGGGCTGTTCTGTACCGTTTGTTGTACCACTAACCGGTACTACTGGGCTGTTCTGTACCGTTTGTTGCGCCACTAACCGGTACTACTGGGCTGTTCTGTACCGTTTGTTGTACCACTAACCGGTACTACTGGGCTGTTCTGTACCGTTTGTTGCGCCACTAACCGGTACTACTGGGCTGTTCTGTACCGTTTGTTGTACCACTAACCGGTACTACTGGGCTGTTCTGTACCGTTTGTTGCGCCACTAACCGATACTACTGGGCTGTTCTGTACCGTTTGTTGCGCCACTAACCGATACTACTGGGCTGTTCTGTACCGTTTGTTGCGCCACTAACCGATACTACTGGGCTGTTCTGTACCGTTTGTTGCGCCACTAACCGGTACTACTGGGCTGTTCTGTACCGTTTGTTGCGCCACTAACCGATACTACTGGGCTGTTCTGTACCGTTTGTTGCGCCACTAACCGGTACTACTGGGCTGTTCTGTACCGTTTCTTGCGCCACTACTGTCGTGGTACCGTTGACTGCCACTGTCCGGTACTGTACTGTCGTGGTACCGTTGACTGTCACTGTCCGGTACTGTACTGTCGTGGTACCGTTGACTGTCACTGTCCGGTACTGTACTGTCGTGGTACCGTTGACTGTCACTGTCCGGTACTGTACTGTCGTGGTACCGTTGACTGTCACTGTCCGGTACTGAGTGTTTCATGTACTTGTACTGTATCGTAGTGACGTCAACAGGAGGGTCACCAGTGGACGGGTCATAGGTCACCAGGAGGTCACCGGGGAGGTCACCAGAAGGTCACCAGGTCACCGGGGAGGTCACCAGTGGACGGGTCACCGGGGAGGTCACCAGTGGACGGGTCATAGGTCACCAGGAGGTCACCGGGGAGGTCACCAGTGGACGGGTCACCGGGGAGGTCACCAGTGGACGGGTTACCGGGGAGGTCACCAGTGGACGGGTTACCGGGGAGGTCACCAGTGGACGGGTCACCGGGGAGGTCACCAGTGGACGGGTCATAGGTCACCGGGGAGGTCACCAGTGGACGGGTCATAGGTCACCAGTGGACGGGTCACCGGGGAGGTCACCAGTGGACGGGTCACCGGGGAGGTCACCAGTGGACGGGTCATAGGTCACCGGGGAGGTCACCAGTGGACGGGTCATAGGTCACCGGGGAGGTCACCAGGGTTGAGGCACTTGATGGCACCATACACAGGTTGGTGGCACTGAGTCTTACACTGAACAACAACACTTGTGCACCTCTCACACTGTACTGAGCTGAACTATACTGAAGCACTACAACACTCTGCTGTACTCTGCTGCACTCTGCTGACGTTCTTAAGCTTGTTGCCGACAGAAGCTAGTTTATTGTGCACCCCGCTGTGAGCTGCAGTACAGACCAGCCTCCTGTAGTGAAGATTATGTAGCGGCTGAAGGTACAGCATGGGCCAGCTGTGAGGCCAGATGGTTCACTACCACCTGTGAGGCCAGATGGTTCACTACCACCTGTGAGGCCAGATGGTTCACTACCACCTGTGAGGCCAGATGGTTCACTACCACCTGTGAGGCCAGATGGTTCACTACCAGCTGTGAGGCCAGATGGTTCACTACCACCTGTGAGGCCAGATGGTTCACTACCACCTGTGAGGCCAGATGGCTACACCACCATCTCGCTGGTGAGGCCAGATGGTTCACTACCACCTGTGAGGCCAGATGGTTCACTACCACCTGTGAGGCCAGATGGCTACACCACCATCTCGCTGGTGACCCCATCATGGACCACCTGTGAGGGAGATATAGGTTGGAGGTTGATCTCCTTCTGCAGGCTCTTGCACGCTACTGAGTGGGTGTTCAGGTTGGGGTCCACGTCGATGTTCTGAACCTTCCTGATGGGCACAGGCAGATGGGTCGGCGAGTCACAGTCACTCAGGTCTGTCTCAGGTGTGGCCAGTGTGGCTTTAGGGGTGTGGATTAGCCCTATAGAGGCTCCTAAGGGTGTTATCCTAGGGTCACCTGGTCCTTGAGGGTTGATTCTTGAACATGATGGCTCACAGGTTTCTCCAGGTGGTAATGACACCGTTTTAAGAGGGTTGTGGTAACGCCATAGTTTTTCTTCATTTTCGTTGTTAGACTTCTCGACGTGGGGATCCTCAGCTAGTTTATGTCTGGAGGAGTGGCTGGGGAAGGCGCTGCCGTGGTGGGATTGGAGGTTACGGCGTCGGCACTGCCAGTAAGTCAAGGCTCCAATTACCATGATGACTACTATAACCAGTACCACTGTTACTGCCGCTAACACCCCGCTGGCTACACCTGTATGGGAACGAGAATGGTGTTAGTTTTACATACATACATACATACATACATACATACATACATACATATATGGCCCTCTATCTCACCTGGTTCACCGCTAACGACCGTCGTTTCAACCTTCACCTCTACGGCAGCGGAGAGAGCAGTAACAGGAGTCAACTTCCGGCTAATTAGTTCACCTAGTGTCTTGGCTGCCAGTGTTACGTCTCCGGGGCCATTAGCTGCGGCGTACGACTGTGAACGACCATTAGAACGAACATTAAAACGACTACCCATTATAAGAGCATTAGTTCATTAGTTTATCATAGCTGTTTGGTTAGGTTAGGTTATTAAGTCCTAGTTATGTGTGGTCGTACTTTTTGATGTCTGTTTGTTGCTCTGTGGTCGTAGTTAAGACACGACTACAGTGCAACATAAGTACGACTACAGTGCAACATAAGTACGACTACAGTGCAACATAAGTACGACTACAGTATATATTAACTCTGGTCGTACAAGTCGTTCTAACTTCTCTCTCTCTCTCTCTCTCTCTCTCTCTCTCTACAGAACAGAAACGACGAGACGACTTACCAGGGTGACCTCTACCGTGTCATTTGCCCCGGTAACCAACCCGCAGAGGATGATAGGTGCGGGCGTGGTGGTATGGGCGTGACGATCAGCCCACGCCGCCCTCAAACCCTGACACACACTCTGTACTCGGGCACCTACAGGTAAGCGAGTACGGTTGAGTACGAGTGTTAGCCGTGCACAGGCGTTATTGAGTGTCGCATGGTTTGGAACGCATTCTTGAGGTCCCGGATTGACGCGAGGGGCCACTTGCTGCCCCTCGTCACTCAGAAGGCGACACTCACCCCAGGGCTCACACGGCGGGGAGAGGCACCATTGCTGAGGGCCCGGGACACACACCTGGAGACGGGATAGACAGACAGATAGACGGTCAATAATGGCTCTGTCTATGGGACTATCTGGGTACAACTTCACTGTCTATGTATATTATGAATTAGCTGTTTCTACCTGTCTAACTCTGTCTCAAACACTACTGAAGGTGAACTATCTTAACTACTTGGGGTTAACAAGACTACTGAAGGTGAACTATCTTAACTACTTGGGGTTAACAACACTACTAAAGGTGAACTATCTTAACTACTTGGGGTTAACAAGACTACTGAAGGTGAACTATCTTAACTACTTGAGGTTAACAAGACTACTGAAGGTGAACTATCTTACCTGGTGTGGTTGACAGGGGTAATGGCCGGGGTCCCTGGATCGTAGACAGTTCTCAGGTCCACACCAAACATCAGAACATGAAGGTGTACCGTGATTACAATGACAGGAATTACACTGATGTCTCCAAACTGCTCCATGAGGCCGAAGATCACCTCCCCAGAGACACGCTTCTGATGGGGGTTCTAAACTACCCTCTACATGTTCACATCTGTTACCTGTCCTACCTGGGGGGCATAAACACCTGTAATCCGCTATACCATCAATACAGGTGCTCCCAAATGCACAGGGGGATGATGTACATTCGTTTATATTTATACGGCAATCTGGTCCAGTAAATCCTGATGTACACTCACACACACGCCAGTTAACCCCATCAATACACCTGCCGCCGTTGTAACAAGGATGTGGGGTACAGTCGTTGATGTTGTTGTTACAGGAGGTACCATCCCAGCCTTCGGGGCATAGACAGGTGTGGCCGTCGCCTGTGTTGACGCAGGTAGCTCCGTTCTGACACGGGGAGGAGTCACACGCTCGTTTGTTAGCTGTTGGGGGGTAGAACAAGAACAGCTAATTAGTAGAGATGTCAGGGAAAACGACTAATTTGACAAACAAACAAATACACACATGTGGCAGATCACAAACACACACACGTGGCAGATCACAAAAACACACACGTGGCAGATCACAAACACACACACGTGGCAGATCACAAACACACACACGTGGCAGATCACAAACACACACACGTGGCAGATCACAAACACACACACGTGGCAGATCACAAACACACACACGTGGCAGATCACAAACACACACACGTGGCAGATCACAAACACACACACGTGGCAGATCACAAACACACACACGTGGCAGATCACAAACACACACACGTGGCAGATCACAAACACACACACGTGGCAGATCACAAACACACACACGTGGCAGATCACAACAAGCACACTTACGGATCTGGCAGGTAGTCCCCTTCCATTCCTGGGGACAACGGCAGACAAAAGCGTTCCCCAGATCCACACACCTGCCACCATGTTGGCAGGTGGTGAGGTCACAGTGAGTCGTGGTGGAAGAACAGGTGCGCCCCTTCCAATTACCTTCACAAACACAGGTAAAGTCAAGTACTCCATCGACACAGCTGGCGTTGTTACGACAGGGTTCGTCTGCACATTCGTTGATATCTGGAGGAAGAGAGAGTGGGTGGGTGAGTGGGTGGGTGGGTGGGTGGGGTGGGTGGGTGAGTGGGTGTTTTTTTTTTTTTTTTTTTTGGTGGGTGGGGTGGGTGGTGGGCGGCACAGTGGGTGGTGGGCGGCACAGGTAGGAGGAAGAACCCGCCCAGTGTTCGTAGTTAATTACTCGGCCTCAACCCACCAACAACCACCACTATTGTTACACAAATATGAAATCACCGCCGCCGCATACCAATGAGCCCGCACCCGCAGGCGGCTCGGTTGCGGCATCCTCATTAACAGCGCCGCAGATTATACATAGTAACCCCCCCCCCCTCCCTCTCACTCTCCATCACCTCCCGCAGCCTCCTTGTTGCCGCAGCCTACACCTCCTTCCTTCATGTTGCCGCAGCCTACACCTCCCTCCTCCTCCTCCTTGTTACCGCAGCCTACACCTCCCTCCTCCTCCTCCTTGTTGCCGCAGCCTACACCTCCTTCTCCTCCTTGTTACCGCAGCCTACATCTCCTTCCTTCATGTTGCCGCAGTCTCAACCCCCTTATCACCGCACCCCCCCCCCCCTAATAGCTTAGTGGCTTACCTAGGTCACACAGGTAGGTAGGATGGTTTACCTACGATACACACACAGGTAGTATGGCTTAATTAGAATGGCTTAATAGCTTACCTAAGTTACACAGGGGTCCTTCCCAGCCAGGGTCACAAACACACTGGAATCCATTGACCAGGTCGACACAGGTGCCTCCGTTGATACAGGGAGACGATTCACAGTCATTGACATCTGGTGAGAGAGAGTGAGAGAGTGAGAGAGAGAGTGAGAGAGAAAGAGAGGGGGTGTGGAGAGAGCACAGAACATGAATTTAAAGAACAGCATTAACGTAGCAAAAAGTAACGATGAATAGCTCAAAGGCACCAAAAAGTAGCATTAAGGAACAAAAAAGTAGCAAATAGTAACAATAAACAGCTCAAAGTCACCAAAAAGTAGCATTAAGTAACAGTAAACAATACTCACTAATATGACAGTACTGCCCCGTAAATCCTGGGTCACAAACACAGGAGAACGCCCCCTCAGAGTGGGTCACACACCGCCCATTACGCCCACACACGTTAGATGGCACCAGCAGGACTGACCCAGAATCTTGTGGCTCAGGTATTGTACAGCTATCGATTACTGTAAGGGCGGGAGTGGCACAGAGGGCGTGAGAGGGCGTGAGGGGTGAGAGGGGTGGCAAGGAGTGGGTGGTTGTGTAGGTGTAAGGGTGTATGTGTACTGATAGGGTGTAAGTGACTGTGTGGGATAGGGTGTAGGTGTTTTGGACAGACAGACAGACACAGGTGAGTGGAATAATTAACATGGACAGGTGAGAGACAGAGAGAGTAGGTGTTTTGGACAGGTGGACAGGTAAGTTAATAGTAATTAAGACAGACAGACACAGGTGAGTGGAATAATTAACATGGACAGGTAAGGGAGAGAGAGAGAGTAAGAATAAATAATAATAACAATAATAATAATAATAACATTAACTAATACACAAAACTAAAACGTGAAAAAAAAAAATTACCCACACAAACCTAACCTAACCTAACACCCCTCCTGTCTAGAATGTATAACCCACCTTTATGTATGTATACCCACCTGTATAAATCAATGTATAATGAATACCATAACCCCCCCCCTACCCCCGCTTTACTCACCTTGGCATGGGGGCTGAGTACAGACAGGTCGAGGCTGGGAACAGTTCTTGCCAGTCCAACTCTCAGGGCAGTGGCAGTAGTAGTCTGATTGGGTGTTGATGCATGGAGCTCCGTTGTCACAGGGGTTAGGATTGCAGAGGTCAATGTCAATCTGTTGGTAGAGGGTAGATCTTGGGGTTAGGTTAGGTTAGGTTGGTTTTTGGTTGGGTTGGGGTCTGTTTATATCTTAGCTATCTCTCTAACATCCTACTCCCTCCTCCCTCACCCCTCACTCACCCCTCACCCCTCCCTCACCCCTCACGCCCCTCTACTCACCTCACACTGCACCCCGGAGTATCCTACAGGACAGATACACCGATAATGTCCTATAAGGTCAACACATTCGCCGCCATTACTGCAGGTCTCGCTTCCACAATCGTCGATATTCGTCTCACAATTTCGTCCTGTGGGTAAGAGAAACATTTATATGGTTGGGGTGGGTTGGGGTGGGTTGGTGGTGGGTTTGGTGGGTTGGGTGGGTGGGTGGGTTGGTGGTGGTTGGGTTGTTGGGGTGGTGGGTGGGGTGGGCTAGGTTTTTTTGTTTCTTTATATACATTTGTGAGTGTGGTTGATGATGGGTTGTGGAGTGGGGTGGGTGGTGGGTTATGGGGTGGGCTTGGTGGGTGGGTGGGTTAGTGTGGTGGGTTTTATAGTTTAATATGTATGGTTAGATATACATAATTATACATAATACAATAATTAAATACATAAATATCTCCCCAACACCCCAGTATCCTCCCCCCCCCTCCAACAATATCCCCCACCAATCACTTACCAGTATAACCATGCGAACAAGCACAGTGGTAATCATCAACTAGGTCAATACAGGTCGCCCCATTAAGGCATTGACCTAGGCAGTCGTTTAGGTTAATGTTACAGTTCTTTCCTTCCCATCCGTTCCGGCAGTGGCACTCGTAGTCACCCACTAGGTTAAGGCACTTGATGGCGTTGATGCATGGTTGGCCCTGGCACTCGTCTGAGTCTGGGGGAGAGACAACAGGTGTTTATAAGACAGGTGTAGACTTTTCAAATTGACAGGTGTAGACTTATCAAATTGACAGGTGTTTATGAGACAGGTGTAGACTTATTAAATTGACAGGTGTTTATGAGACAGGTGTTGACTTATCAAATTGACAGGTGTTGACTTATTAAATTGACAGGTGTTTAAAAGACAGGTGTTGACTTATTAAATTGACAGGTGTTTAAAAGACAGGTGTTGACTTATCAAATTGACAGGTGTTTATGAGACAGGTGTAGACTTATCAAATTGACAGGTGTTTATTAGACAGACGTTAACTTATCAAATTGACAGGTGTTCATAAGACAGGTGTTGACTTATTAAATTGACAGGTGTTTATTAGACAGACGTTAACTTATCAAATTGACAGGTGTTTAAAAGACAGGTGTAGACTTACCAAATTGACAGGTGTTGCCCTCCCAGCCAAGTGTGCAGTTGCAAGAAAAGCCATTGACCAGGTCCACACAGCTGCCTCCATGTTCACACGGCTCAGAGACGCACTCATCTACATCTGGGGGAGGTCAGGTCAGGTCAGGTCAGGTCACGTTAGGTTAGGTTAGGTTAATAATTTCCTTAAATCAATACAGTTCCCTCACAGGTCAGGTCAAGTCATTTACCTAACGCTACGAGGTCAAAGAGGTCAAAGGTTCCGTGTTCGCTTGTTGGGGTAACACCGTTCTCATGGTTAAGTGGATGAGTCTCTCTCTCTCTCTCTCTCTCTCTCTCTCTCTCTCTCTCTCTCTCTCTCTCTCAATGTCTGTCTGTACAACAATGAAAAACTTAAAATTTCCTTACATAAAAAGTCGAGTACACACACACACACACACACACAGTACACACACACACACACACAGTACACACACACACACACACACACAGTACACACACACACACACACACAGTACACACACACACACACACAGTACACACACACACACACACACACACACACACTAAGTGCTCCCCTCTCTCTAGGGACGAACACAGGAATGGACACACACACTTACACTCCCCTGGGTGTAGTCTTGACGTCTACACACTATTGTTTTGGTCCTACACTTACTACACTACACCCCACCCTCTCTCTACACCCACCTACACCCACCTACACCCCTCTACACCTCCTCTACACCCACCCACACCCCCCCACACCCCTTCTACACCCACCTACACCCACCTACACCCCACCTACACCCACCTACACCCACCTCCACCCACCTACACCCACCCTACACCCACCTACACCCACCCTACACCCACCTACACCCACCTACACCCACCTACACCCCTCTACACCCACCCTACACCTCTACACCCCCTCTACACCTCCTCTACACCCACCCTACACCCACCTACACCCCCTCTTCACTTCCTACACCTCCTCTACACCCACCTACACCCACCCTACACCCACCTACACCCACCCTACACCCCTCTACACCTCCTCTACACCCACCTACACCCACCTACACCCACCCTACACCTCCTCTACACCCCCTCTTCAATCCCTACACCTCCTCTACACCCACCTACACCCCCTCTACACCCACCTACACCCCCTCTACACCCACCTACACCCACCTACACCCCCTCTACACCCACCTACACCCCTCTACACCCACCCTACACCCACCCTACACCCACCTACATAAGTTACCATTGAAAGACGAGAACAAATGGTATTGTTTAGGTAATTATTTCCTTTCCTGTGTTGTGGTGGACAGGTGTGTAGCACAGGTGTGTGGGACAGGTGTGGGGGTGTACAGGTGTGTAGGACAGGTGTATATGTGTGGGTTTACAGGTACATACATACATACATACATACGCTATAGAAATGTGTGTACATAGCTTAACACACGACCATATATGGAAAATTGACACACACACACACACACACAGTACACACACACACACACACACACACACACGTAAATAAGCACCAATCACCTCCCACCATTATCCCATCCTGACGCTCTGATTGGCCCACGTTATCCAGTCTCTACCAATCAGCAGTGACCGTACACTCTTCTCCCCCCCCCCCTCTTAGTCTGTCCAATAGATGTTGTTTATCACTGTCTGTCTGTCTGTGTGTCTGTGTGTGTGTTTGTCTGTCATTAATTCCCTCTCAATAACGGACTCATTCCGCTAAAGATACGTTATATTTACATAGTGATTAACGAAAATTACGAGGGAAGTCAGGTAAGGAATCCATTAGCCCAGGTAAACAAGACCCAGCCTTCCTATTGGTCGATTACTATTACAACCCACCAATCAGGGGAGTTTAAATACGTTAAGGGTGGAATTATATGGAGATTGAGTATCGTTTTGGCCCTTATGATCGTTTGGTATGGTAAGATGGGGGAGGTGCAGGGGGGGGGAGGGAATGCACAGTATTTTACCCTCCAAAACCCGACCTCACACTCCAAAAACCGCACCCCCATCCTCCAAAAACCAGACCTCACCCTCCAAAAACCGCACCTCACCCTCCAAAAACCGCACCTCACCCTCCAAAAACCGCACCCCATCCTCCAAAAACCAGACCTCACCCTCCAAAAACCCAACCTCACCCTCCAAAAACCGCACCCCACCCTCCAAAAACCGCACCTCACCCTCCAAAAACCTCACCTCACCCTCCAAAAACTCAACCTCACCCTCCAAGCACTTAACTAGATTACCTTAATAACTAACCAGACCTCAAGCGTGACCTGACCCAATATTGACTCCTTAATATATATATATAGAGGGAAACAACGTCTAAAATTGCGTCAAAAATTGCGTCTAAAATTGCGTCAATAATCGTATATAAAATTTGATTACATTGTGACTCTTGCGTGACCAATTCTACTTACATTTATTGAGTGTAAACGTTTTAATACGCACACATACACACGCACAGACAGACAGACAGACACGAGAGATATAGTTTGATCTGTTTATGCCCCCAATTTTGTCATGTGTGTGGAGAAACGTTCATACATGTACACAGGGAGAGTTACTTACATACATATTATACATACATACGCTAAGTGATAAGAGTCGTTCATTGTATCATTATATTGACACAAACACACACACACACACACACACACACACACACTCACTCACTCATCTGTTATGGTCAGGTTCGGGGCAATAAAGTGCTCAGCCACGAGTCCCAAGAGAGAGAGAGAGAGAGAGAGAGAGAGAGAGAGAGAGAGAGAGGGTGGGGGGAGAGACTCTTCCTTGGGGCCAAAACAGACAATCCCTCCCTCATTTCCTCTCTCATTCTCTCCCTCTCTCCCTCATCTTCCTTCCTCCTACCTTCTCCCCCTTTCCCCTACCCTTCCCCCATCCCCCCTCCCCCACTAGACCACCACAACACAACACGGACCTAAGGAAAATCCCATTTAAAACTCGAGTACATAAGCCGGATGATCTCAGTAAATGGATCACGTCATCTAGTTTGTTGACGTGATCTATACCGCCTCCTGGACCACCCTAAAGGCTGGTCCATCGACACCCAGGGCTGTTTCAGGGCCTTGTGAGGGTGGTAAGGGCTAGAACAAGGGTTTAAGGGAGTGTTAAGGGCTAGAACAAGGGCCTGACGGAGTGCTAAGAGCAAGAGGAGCCCTCAAATGCCTCCTGGACCACCCTAAATGCTGGTTCATCTACACCCAGGGCTGTTTCAGGGCCTTGTGAGGGTGGTAAGGGCTAGAACAAGGGTTTAAGGGAGTGTTAAGGGCTAAAACAAGGGCCTGACGGAGTGCTAAGGGCAAGAGGAGCCCTCAAATGCCTCCTGGACCACCCTAAAGGCTGGTTCATCTACACCCAGGGCTGTTTCAGGGCCTTGTGAGGGTGCTAGGGGCTTAAGGGAGTGCTAAGGGCTTAAACAAGGGCCTGACGGAGTGCTAAGGGCAAGAGGAGCCCTCAAATGCCTCCTGGACCACCCTAAATGCTGGTTCACCTCTACCCAGGGCTTCTTTAGGGCCTTGTGAGGGTGGTAAGGGCTAGAACAAGGGCTTAAGGGAGTGTTAAGGGCTAGAACAAGGGCCTGACGGAGTGCTAAGGGCAAGAGGAGCCCTCAAATGTCTCCTGGACCACCCTAAATGTTGGTTCATCTCTACCCAGGGCTACCTCAGGGCTTGGGGGGGACTGCTAAGGGCCTGGGGGAGGATTAAGGGCTCTGAAAAGGTATACACAAAGGGCCATGTGCGTGTGTATACAGACACACGCGTAAGTATGTTAGCGTGTGCGTATATGTACACAGGCCCACTGACATACGCACATAATATGAAACGGCGCGCGTGTGTGTGTGTGTATTTAGACACTTACACACTTTAGCTGGTTACCGTGTGTGTATATTATGTCCACACACACACACACACACACACGCACACACACACACACACACACACACACACACACACACGCACACACAGTACTTACTCTGCTCACATGAGTGTCCGGACCAGCCAGACACACACGTACACTGGAACCCTCCGTTTACTTCTATACATGTTCCGCCATGTTGACACGGGCCAGGTGCACATGGGTCCTCCACCACCTGTAAACGTACATAGGGAATCGATAAAACACGTACATGGATCGATAAAATGCGTACATGGGCAATAAATCACGTACATGATCAATAAAACCACGTACATACCACTGCACCCCGTACCACTACACCCCGTACCACTACACCCCG